>JAVIWB010006212.1:0-90991 GCA_031893035.1 Dermolepida albohirtum | reverse complement strand
TGGCAATATGGACACTATTTGGTATTCAAGGGAACCCTTGAAGAGTGCTTAAACTATGCTCAGATAAGGAATAGAGATATTCCTGAACAGGATATTGATGATGTATCCTTCATAGTAGCAAGGGATATATTATAGATTAAGTCCTTAGCTTAGAGTAGTTTAAGAGGTAATAATTAAGTTATCTTTCAATAGAAAAATAGTCTCCAATGTAGAGTCAAATCTACACTGGGGGCTATTTTTAGTGGTTTTGGGTATTAGGAGAATAGGTTGTAAACTTGGAGTCAGGTCAGGCATTTTAGGATGCCATTTAAATATCATTTAAATTTGATTTAAGACACTTTTTTAAATAAGAATACGGAAATACCACCCAAGGGGAGAAAATGTCTTAGAATTAAAATAAATGATGTTTTTTGAGATTCTGAGGATTTTGCTCAAGTAAGATGTTTTTTTGGAACCCCAAAGTTGAACCCTCAGGATAGGAAGAAAATGTTCCACGAGGAAAATGCCCTGAAATGAAGTTTTTTTTGAGGGGGGGGGAAGAAGAAGAAGGGGGTAGGGGGTTATTATTATTAGGGGGGGGTGGAAAATCAATAAATAAATCTTCAATACCCTGAATTTACCCAGAGTATGGGAAAGTGGGTGAGGATATATGGGAGAAGGGGGTGTGGGGGAGGAGGGAGAAAGGAGAGGGTAGAGAACCCTGCATTTATTGGACCTTTTGTAAACTCTTGTAGGTGAGAGAGTTATAGAGGTTTTAAAATCCTGAAATGAAAATATGTAAAATGTTCCACGCTTTTTGAGATTTGGAAGTTACCTGTGAAAATCCTGATTTTGGAGTCTTGTGGAAGTAAGTTTTGAAAATTGGAAAATGCAAGTTAAAAAACCTATTCTAAGGTCACCCTATATTAACTTAAAAAATCTTAATTTTAATTAATATTAAGAAGAATATTTGAGAAATTAAAATGACATTTTGTCAAAATTTTAAGATTTTTAATGGTTCCTTATATCAATCCCTCACTAATTTTGGATATCTTAGGGACAATTTTGATATCTTAGGGTCGTAAATTTCTTAGATGTTTATTTAACAACCTAAGTACCAGGTATTTGTGAAAATACTTGGTACTAATTTTTATTACATCTTAGTATAGCCTTATATAGCAATATTAAGAAATACCACTAAGAAGTACTATCATAAAATACACCAAAAAAATATTAATAGCAAATACAACAATTACTAATAATTATATATTATAGCTTTATGTTAATAGATCAATTAAACGAAAACGGGGAAACTTTATCAGAGATATTAGGAGTACCTAAAGAGAGAGAAGAAGAGCATATAGAAAGATTAACAATTATTTCTGAAGCTCTATTTGAATCTACTGTTTCAAGTGGAATAAGTTCTTATGGGGTAGCAAAAACTCTTTTAGAGCTTAAAACTACTGAACAAGAGTATTTACAAATAATAATAAATCTTATGGCAGAGTCTTTAGGTTTATTCGAAGAAAAAAATATTGAAGACATCAATATTAATTAACAAACAAATTAAACAGACAATTATGGCAACAAATGCAACAAAAACAGTGGTAGAAAAAGGTAATATCATTGTATCTGAACTGAGAGCAAGTGACTTCCAAAAAGAAGGTACACTTACCGCAATCTTAAAACAGACTGTAAAGACAACAAGTTTTTACCCTACAAAGTCTGTAAGCTCTGATAAACAAGATAACATCTTTACTTCAGATGACTTTGGTTTTGATGAACAAGAATTTGTATCTACTAACACCAGAGTAGCTTTCTTATTAGTTCCAGCAAACTCAACAATAGCTTCTGTTACCAGCAGATTGGAGAAATTTCCGAAAGCCTGTTTATACAGGGTAGTAAGTAATCATCCTATTCTTACTGATAATCAGAAAAATGCTATTGAGAGAGGGATGTAAAACTATGGATGATTTTGCTAACTCTCAAGTGGCAAAATATGGGACTGATACTGAGGATGGTCACTTTGCAGGTGAAATTATCCTGGATACCAATAACAAACCACAGTACAGAGCTGTCTATTTCTCTTCTGTAGAGAGAGAAGATGAAGACCTGAGAACTGAAGATGCTAATGACTTCTATGCAAGTGTAGAAATTATGGCAGAACTTAATGAAGGTGTCATTGAGAATGCTTAGTTAAAACAATAAAGAGTCTTGAAATAAGTAAAGACTCTTTATTTTAATAATTTGATATTATGGAGACTTATATAGATGATGAACTGGATTATGAAAGATTGAACAGAGACTATGATTATATTTTTGAAGAAGATATTGAAGAGGAATCTGATGAAGACTTTAAAATAGATGATTATATGTTATGAGTAAGAAGATATTAACAACAATGTTAGCAGCTACAATGGCAAATGCAAATAATCCACATTATTTGGGAAAATCTGAACATAATCCATATAATCCTGATTTTAAAGAAGAAAAAAGAGAAAGAATACTCAGAGAGTTTACTGTAAAAGGTTATAAGATTATGGCATATTCAAGAAAAGATGCCATTAAAAGATTAAAATGGAAAAAGTTAATTTAAAAGTATAAACAATAAGGAAAATTCTGAAAGCAATAAATAATCCGCACTTTCTATTACAAGTAAGAATTTTCTTTATTTAAAATTTAATAGATAAAATTTAATAAATATGAAAGAAGAATTAAAAATATTTTTAATGATCTTTTTTGTACTTGTAGTTTTCCCACTTGGATTCAGTGCAATAATAGGAATACTTAATATCAATTATGTATTAGGTGGTATTGGACTAATAGCTATGATATATATCATAGGGAAAAATGAAGACAAAAATAGAGATAAAGAAGAATAAAGAATTTAGGGGGAATTACCAAACTAAATTCTTTTTATTTGATTTTTATAAAACAAATATATGTATATTTGTACTCTTAATAGCATTTTAATCAATATAATAATATGAAAATAAATTTTACAAAAGAACATTTAGCTGAGCTTAAAGAATTAAGTTCAGAGATGCTTATGGGAGGAATTGCTATTGGTAATTTCTTAGGTAATCCTATAACAGTATGGGAACTCTATAATACTCTCACACTTAATAGCATAAAGGATATTTATGCTAATTTAAAGAAAGAACAAGAGAGATTACAAGAGCAAGATACTTGGTCTTTAAGTGACTATGAGCAAAGAAAGATTAGTGAACTTGGAAAGAAAATTAAGCTTGTTAACCTTGTAATAGGTTACAAGAAATGGTTATCAGAAAAAGAAGTATCTAAAGATAAGCTAAGAGAACTCAAAGCTAATTTAAAGGAACTTAAAGAGAGTGTAAAAACTCCTGAAGAGAAATTGAAGGAGCTTGAGGACCAAATTGGAAGTTTAGAGGAAGAGGATAATTAATTATTTCTAAAAGAATAAATTCTTTTAATATCATATATTAATCCGTATCTGTTATATTTGTAAACAGAAGAAAGGAGAAGTTGAAAGCTACATTAGAAATTAATATACATTTCAGTAGTAGAATAGCTTCAAGAGTTTTAAAATAAAATGAGCTACTTACAATACACTAAAAACATTTTTGGTTATAAATGAATAAAGTAGCTTTCTAAGAAAAGGTGATGTCTTTTTTGATTTAAGTGTAGGTGGTGCAAAGGGTAGACACAGTAGTCCATAGACTGCTATATTGGAAGTAAGTTTGTTATTTTTTCTTTACTTCAATATTACAGGTTCAAGTCCTGTCCTACACACAAATTTAAAAACTAAAATTATGACAAAAGAAAAAGTTAATCATCCACATTATTATAACTCACATCCTTCAAATATAGAATGTATAGATATTGTACAACATCATGATTTTTGTATAGGTAATGCTATTAAATATCTTTGGAGAGCAGGTTTAAAAACAGAGGAAGGTAATCCTGATAAAGAAATAGAAGATTTAGAGAAAGCTGTATGGTATATCAATAGAAAAATTGAACTTATCTTATATTGCAAGACTACAAAATCTTGAACAATTTTATATAGATTTAAAAATCAAAAATAAAAAGACACTTACAATAACTAAATTATCATTTTTAGCTCACTTGGTAGAGCGAAAGTCTTATAAACTTTAGGTAGTTGGTTCAATTCCAATAAAATGTATTAAAGTGTCTTATTTTTATATTACTATTTCCGTTTGTATTTATATTTATTAAATTGAAGAGGAGTAATTGTGAAATTGCTCCTCTTACTTTATTCTACAAGATTGTAGAATCCTGACTTATTATAACACCTTCCAATAACAAAGAAACTTGTAGTTGTACTGGTGTAGTAAGAAGCTCCTCTACTTTAATGGTAAGATTATCAGTGAGATAGTCTTTAATCATTTGTGTTATCTGTGCAGTAGTAGGGGTTATAGTATTCATTTGGAATACAGTACTGCAACAAGATTTAAAATTTTCCATATCTTTTAATTTTTAATTGGTTTATTAAAGATAATAAAAATCAAGTTACTAACATTAAAGTAATTTTTATGCAAGTAGAATTTAATAAAAAACAGCAAAATCCATTCTATGGAATGGTAAGTACTTTACAGCTTTTTCAAAAAGCTGATAAAGAAAACATAACTTTCTCTGATTTAAATAAGGCTTATCAGGAAGTAAAAACTAAAGAACAAAAAGAAATGTTTTACTCTCTATTATTTTCAATAGGAGATATTACTGCAAGACAGCATAATATCTTTAAAGGAAATAAGGTAGATTCTGGAGGTAATGCTAAAAGAGATTCTTTTATCAATATTATTGATTGGTTAAAAATGAGAGATTATGAACAATATAAAAATTTCTTATTCTCAAATCTCTTTAATGAATATTCTTGCATTGATAGTTTATTAGCTAACAGAGTAGTTACCAAAGGTAAAGGAAAGAATATTAAAGTTGTAAAGATTTATAATAGTTTTTTTGAAGATATTATTGCTCCATTTGAAAATAAAGATCTTGCACAATTTTGTGTAAATATCATTAATGGAAATAACCCCACAGATAAATATTTTTTAGCTAAGTTTTTAACCAGACCTCGCACTTCTAAGAGACAGGGTCATAAGAAAATGTTACCTGAAACTAAGAGAATAATGGGTAATAAGGTTAGGTTTTTAAACTTGCTGTCAACAATGGCAGGCTTTGAAATACAAGATAAAGGCAAGTTTGTCATCTTCAAAGGCTATTTAGAGTGGAGAAAGCAATATATAGGTGATTTGGAGAGTGTTCTATTTTCTTCCAAAAAGATCTTGGAGTTTGACCAGATTCAATTTATCAAATGGTTAGATAAATTACCTGCATCTGCAAGATATAGAGTAAAAAGAAGGTTATTTGATAAAGATGGTAATAAAATACCTAAATGGAAACAACTTCCAGATTGGTATCTTGCTTGGGAATCTTTTAAAGAAGAAAAACAAACTGAACAGAGGGTACTTGAGGAGAAAGTAAGACAGGGAGAAGCTCAAATAGAAGACTTAACTAAACTTCAAGAGGTTAAGAAAGAAGCTAAAGTAACTACTGGAGCTATTAACTTTAAAGACATGTTCTCTGAGATTATCTTAGGAACTGTTGATAAAGTTAAGTTACAACCTTTCTTAGATAAGGTAAAACTTCCTTATAATACTTTGGTATTTATTGATGACAGTGGTTCTATGATAAGTACATTGGATGAAAAAGCTACTTTTTCAGCATTTGATTTTGCTAATTTCATAGCTACTATTTGTCTTATGAAGAATCCTGATGATACAGGAAGATCTCTTATAGGATATTTTTCTAATGAAGCAAGATTATATCAGACTATTAATAAAACTGTATTAACCCCTAATACAAATAATTTACTGAGAGCTTCAATAGTAAATATTACTCCTGAACCTCTATATAAACCAGAGGCTCACTTCTTGGAGAATTTAGATAGGATTAGAAAATTTAGTAGAGCTATTTTGACTTCTAATGGTACTTATATAAATAAGATACCAAATATTCTATATAGTTGGACTAAAGGAAACTCTAATCTTATAGAGCAGTTAAGGCAATTCCCTATAATTACTATTATATCTGATGGTAATTGGAATAGCTTACCTTCTCCTGAAAGTTCTATGAATGACTTTATAAAGAGATGGGAATTATATTTTGGCTATAAACCATTTATAATAGCAATTGATGTAGCTGAGAATACTTCTGCAAATATAGAAAGATTTCAAGGTATAGATAATTTTATGTATTTACCTGCAAATCCTGCATCTATAGAAATGTTCTTAACTAATTTCAAAGATATGGATGTAATGGATGTATATACTCCTTTGCTATCTTTATATAGAAGTAATAGATATTCACTTGTAAGAGAAAAAGTATTATGAAAATTTCAGAAACACCTACAGATTATATATTTTTAAGAGCCTATACTACAAGTGATTGGGATTGTTGTAACTTTGCTATTCTTCATAGTAGTAAAAAATGGAGAGAGTATGCAGAGAGAATAATAGAATTTACTGACAATATTGATTATATAGAGAACTTTTGTAGTTTTTCTTTCTTTGATCGTAATTGCAGTATTGATTTCTTTGTATCTTATTCTGATGAAGTTTTAGGAATGCTTAATATGATTTCAGATGGGCACTTTGTTACTTTTGAAGAAGAGGAAACATTTGAAAGACCTGAAGCAGAGTTAGAAAATGCTAAGCTAATTGTCTATAAAGGAGGGGTAGCTTATTATAAGGATAAAAATGAATTTTCAGGTGAAGAGTTCTATACTACAGAGATAAATTTAAAAGGAATATTAGAATATTATGAATAAGAAAGAGTATATCTATAAATATTTCCCAGATCTAAGACACAATCCACTTGTTGTTTTAGACTGGGCTAATAGTAGAACTATAGAGTGTCCAATAAACACTCTTCTTAAAATTATAGAAGATGTTAGAAGAGATACCTCTAAGGAAATAATTGAAGGTGTTCTTCAAAATTATGAGAAGTTTTAATTTAAAAATAATGTACAACAACAAAATTTTATGAAAAAGTTTATTTTATTCTCCCTATTGGGAATTATGATGCTATCCTGTGAAAATCAGATAGATATTTTGATGCCTGCTGGTCCTAAAGGAGATCAGGGAATACCTGGAGAAAAAGGCGATCCTGGAGAAAATGGTTTGACCCCATATATAGGGGAAAATGGTAATTGGTATCTTGGAGATATTGATACAGGAATACCTGCAAGAGGTATAGATGGAAATAATGGAATTACACCTACCATAGGAGAGAATGGTAACTGGTATATTGGTAGTACAGATACTGGTAAACCTTCAAGAGGAGAAAATGGAGAAGATGGAATTAATCCAACTATAGGTGAAAATGGTAACTGGTGGTTAGATGATTATGACACTGGTGACCTGGCTATTGGGACTGATGGTGTAATAGGTATGTGAGAAAATGGTAAATGATTAATGGAAATAACTCCTTATATTAATGAAGATGGTAATTGGCAAATTGGTGATTTAGATACTGGTATTCCTGCTAAAGGTACTAATGGTAAAGATGGTATTAATGGAACTAATGGAGTTGATGGAAAATGCTCTTGTGATTATGGTTATGACAGAGTATATATTTCATCTGACTGTTGTGGTGAAGTATTAGACTGGGGGCAACCCGGAAAACCAGGAAGTCCTGATTGGGATTATAATCCTGTAACAAATCCGGAAGCCAAGTATGCGGTAACATTTTATGTAGAGGTTTATAGTCAATTTGTAAATAAGAAACTCACTCTTAGTTTATTTAATAGTTCAGGATATTATAGTGAAGTAACTACAGCTACTACTGATAGTAAAGGTACTGTTAAGACCTATATAAGTATATCTCAACTTGATGCTAAAGCAGCTTTAGAGAAAGGGCTTATAGTTATCAATGGTATTATAATGAGGTTTGATTCTCCATATTTAACTTACTAAGACTATGAAAAAGTATATTTTTATTATTGCGACTTTTTTCCTGGCAGTTACTTCGGTGACTGCTCAGGAGAATAAGAAGTCTTGGGAATTTGGTCTTGGAGGTTCTATACTCCAGTTTAACCGGGTGGATTATACCTCTTTGAACCTTGGAACTGAAAGTAATCAATTGGGAATGCAGTTAAGACATTCAGTTCTTGGCCCTCAGTTTTATCTTGCAAAAGAACTTAATTCTTATTTATTTATTGATTGGCAAGGAAATATTACATTTACAGAACAATGGGTAAATAATAAAGAAGAGTTAAGAAACTTTTATATGGTAGGTTTAGGATTGCAATACCGGCTGGGAAATTATTTTGAAAGTAAGTATATAGACCCTTTCTTTAGAATTGGTGCGAATTATGCTTATAAAGACTTTGATATGAAGTATAAAGGTACTGAAGAGAATATGGAAAAAGAAATGCTCTGGACTTTACAAAATCTTTATAACAAAGATGGAAAGGACAGGAATCATTTGATACCCTTACAGGCTGGCATAGGGGTTAACATGTGGCTTAATGACAGGTGGGGGATAGCCTTGCAGGGTGATTATCTCTTTATGCCTTACAAGGATGTAGCTAATAGCCTCCAAGGTACTGCAAGAGTTATCTACAGGATTGGTGGAAGTTCTAAAAAGAAGCAAGCAGAAGTTAAGTATGTAGAAACTGTGGTAGTTTCACCTCCTGAAATACAGTATGTAGAGAAGATTGTGGAGGTTAAACCGGAAACAGTTTATGTAGAAACTCTTTGCTCTTTATTTGAGAACATATATTTTGAGTTTGATAAATCAGATATTAAATCTGAAAGCTACCCGGTGTTAGATAAAATTGCAAGCTTAATGAAAGATAATAATTACAATTATCTCATAACTGGCTATACAGATGCAAAAGGTTCTCAAGAATATAATGTATCTTTGTCTAAAAGAAGAGTAGATTCTGTAGTTAAGGCTTTGAAAAGCAGAGGTGTTAACAGTAGCAATATTAAGTCTCGTGGAGTAGGAAAATCCATTGCTTATGCTCCTATTTCTCAATCTGATAATGTAAGAGAGGGAGACAGGAAAGTAGTTGTAGAGATAATTACTAATGCTGAGTATTGGAATTTGTTTCATTAATAGTTAGTTGGTTATCAGAGAGTGGTCTTAGGATCACTCTCTATTTAAAATTCAAATTATGAAAACAGCTATTGAAATAATAAATGAACACTACACAATAGAGCATAATTCTCTTGATGGAGATATTATAAGAGATGTTGGTGTAGAGTACTTGAAAGAAGTAATTGAGGAAGCACAGAAAGAAGCCTATAATGAGGCTTTGGAAAAAGTGAATGCTATTCTTTCTTATTATCACGCTGTTACTGAGGATTGTTCAATTAAAAAAACAAAATTTGCAATTAAAAAAACAAAATTTGCAATTAAAAAATTAAAGAAATGAAAACTCTATTGATTGAAATAACTCCTGAGATAGCAGAAGCTATTAAGATTGGAGTTAATGAAATAGGTATTGAATTGGATTGTGATATTGATGATAAAGTCGAATATGAAAGGTATAGAAAAGCTGAGGAAATCTTATTAAATATAATTTATGAATTCGAAGAATTATTTGAAGAAGTATGAAAACTAAAGAAGAATTAGCAAAGGAGTACGTGCAAAATATGTTACTAAGTGACTCTAACCTTGATTTACTTATGCTGTATAATGTCTTTATAGCAGGTTTTAAAGCAGGGAAAAAGTCAGTAAATGACATTAATACAGATTTATTATGAAGAAATATAAAAGGAACCGGCAATAGTTGAAGCAGAATTATTAGAATGTACTACCGACAGCCAAGACAAAATCATAGAGTGGGCTAAAGGTAAAATTAGGAAAGGTCTTAATGGTGGGCTGATTATCCACTCTTATTATATTAATATGGTTGCCAATACAGGAGATTATATTATAAAAGGGGAAGATGGGAAGTTTTATCCTTGTAAGCCTGATACTTTTAAAGAAAACTATGAACTTGTAGAAGAATGAAGTTATGGAAGCATTAAACGAAGAAAAACAACATCAATACTTGCAATCTCTTAACTGGTATCTTGAAATAGAAGACAGGAGAAAACAAGGGAATGAGTATGAATTGCAAGTCGCAAGATTTGCAAGTTCTTTAGGAATTGTTCCCTATAAAGATGGAAATCAATGGTGTGCTCTATATGGAGAAAACTTGCAAGTTGGAATCGCAGGATTTGGAAACACTCCTTTTCAGGCACTTGATGAATTAAGAACTAATTTTTATAAACAATGATAACACTGGAAAGACTTAAAAGATATGATAGCTTGGTATAACGTAATAGCGATAATAGTTGGAATTACAGCTTTGGTAATCTTATCTGTATTAAATAGTGAATCTGACGAGGATGACAAATCCCCGCTAATTACAGGATTAGTATTATATGCTACTTTCTTTGCAATTTGGGGATTAATATTTTGGGTTTAAAATAAAGATTATGAAATGTATAACTTTCGACAAAGAAGCACAGGATTCTTTACCTGAACATATAAAGGTAAAGATGAAAGCTGATCGGGAAAAATCTCGTAAGGGGTTGAGGAAATACTATTATTGCGGGAAATGGTTTTCAGAGAATGATGATATTGCAGTTAGACACCATGAAGATTGCAGAGAGTTATATGAATTATATGGTGATTAATTTAAAGAATTATGAAAAGAAATTGTAATAACTGTGGAAAAGGATACTTACCGTCAACCAAAGAAGGGGAAACGCCGTAGTGGTTTCACTGATTTTTAAAGCGATAGAAAATGAAAACAAACATTGAGCAATTTAGCCCCTGTGAAAAGGGGGAGATATTCTATGACAAATTCAATTCTTTTGCAGACGCATGGAATGCCTGCCCTCGCGGTGATTGGATGTTGTGGATGGCGGAGAAACTAAAAGTTGATGAACGCACATTGACGTTGGCGGGAGGTTTATGTGCCAATACTGTCCGGCATTTAATGGAAGATGAACAAAGTATTACCGCTGTTAATGCAGCGATAGCTTATGGGAAAGGCGAGATAGGTGCAAATGAGTTGCACGACGCTTCTATTGCTATTACTAATGTTGCTTATATTACTACTTCTAATGCTACCCGTGCTGCCTTCTTTGCTACTACCAGTGGTTTTAGTAAAGCTGATGCTGCTGTCTATGCCGCCAATGCCGCCTCCTATGCCTATGACGAGAACCGTCTACAAACCGCGAATATATGCCGAGAGGTGCTTACAGATGCGGTGATGCAAAAAGTTGAAGAACTTGAATAAACATTTTACAATATGAAAAAGGATTTTGCAAATGAAATAAACCAACTTGGAGACACGGCTAATCTATCAATGAATGAGTGTGAGAGGAGAATGTGAAATGGAAGATGTGGAAGCATTTAGAATTTTAATTGTAGAAACAGAAAGATTTTCTGAATGGAGAGATAGTGAACTAAATAAATTGTATCCTAAATTAAATTTATGAAAACAGTAAAAATTACACCCCCTGAGGGGTATGAAGTTGACAAAGAAAAGTCAACTTATGAAGAAATTGTGTTTAAACCAATTGAGGTAAAGAAACCTCAATGGGAGGATATTGGGAAAATTGGTGGTTATTACGTGAACGGCAACAGTGTTATTTACTCGCATATTATAAAGGCAAAATCATCTAATAGAAATGTGTTCCCCTCCATAGCAGAAGCAGATGCCTGCTTAGCTTTATCACAGCTTTGCCAATGGCGTAATAAGTACAATGAAGGATGGGAACCGGATTGGAAAAGTAGTAACGGTAAACATGTCATTGTTTATATAGGTGGGGAAATATCATTTGCATGGCATAATCATGTCCACGAACTTTTAGCTTTTAAAACACCTAAAATCAGAGATAAATTCTTCGAAGACTTTAGCGAATTAATTGAAACAGCAAAACCGTTATTATAATATGAAACCAACCTACACAAATGGAAGTGAAAATACATTTCCTTTCGGTGATCATCATTATGAAAAAATTGAATGGGAATGAAAAAGATAATGAGATTATTAGGTCTTAAAGGTTCATGGAAATGGGCTAAAAGACAGATGTTGAAAGGAAAGATAGTAGCCCGTAGAAGCTCAACAGGAACAGTAAAGTACAGAATTGATGACCCTGAAAATCAACTATTAATGTGGACTTTTGACAAAGATTTAACTAAACTTTGTTGGGAGACGGCATGTTACTTTCTTGTATGTGAGTATGTAACAGATTATTATGTAGTTGAAGATGGAAGAATTAACTAAAGAACAGAAAAGAGAAGTAATCATTCTTGCAAAAGAATATTATAAAAGAGGAAATTGTAGTGGACTTTGTGTTACATTAAATAGAGTTTTGCGTGAATCTTTTTGGGCTCCTATATTTCCTGATTTAAGAGAAATCTTTCCAGAATTTACAAGAGAAAATTTAGAGGCAAAGAATTCTCGTAGTCCTTATTGGTGGGATTTAGAAGATAAAGAATCAAGATTAAAAGCAATAGATAAACTTTTAAGTTACTATGAATGAGACCATAAACAAACTAAGAATGAAGTTTGTAAAAGAAAAGGAGATAAAGATTCTCCTGTATAAAGGAAGGAGAGATTTAATGTGCATGTTTTAAACTCCTTCCTTTTCCTCTTTAATTTTTTTATTTATGAAGTTTAATTTTTAAAATATAAAGTTATGTTATTAGATAGTATTAATTATCAACCTGAAGCTGAGACAATATCAGGTACACTTGGAGTTAGCAAAGAAAATTTTGATAAGGTTGCAAAAATATTTCATAAACTTATCTTAACCACAACAGAAGAAAGTAATAAAAGTTATATAGATATTATAATGGAAACTCTTATAGAAGAGGATCTTATTTTAGAAGAATTAATTATTCTACTTCATTCTTGTTATAGTGAATTTGTTAAATTTAAACTAAAAGAGGTTATGGAAAAACTTAAAAAAAAGTCACATTAAATTATGGAAACAATAAAGATTAATGGTGTAGTAAAAGAAATAGAAGAGCTTCAACAAATAAGAAGAACTACAAAACCTGATATTTATAAGAGAATAGTAACTCTTCAAACTAATGATAATCAAATTATTTATACTGAAATAAGAAATGCTTCTTTAAAGAATCTTGAAAGAGAGGGTATAGAAGTAGAAACTCATGTAGAAGTTGAGATATTTTTTGAAGGTTGTTTTAAAAATGATAAGAGGTATAATAATATTATTATTAACTCAATAAAAAGAGTGAAATGATACATAGTATTTTTGATATAGAAGCTAATGGTTTATTAGATAAGGTAACTAAGATACATTGTTTGTCTTATCAAACATATTCTGATAATAATTTACTTTACAAAGGTACTTTAGTAGATTATAAAGATATAACATCCTTTTTAGATCAAAATAATACTTTAATAGGACATAATATTATCAGATATGATATACCAGTTTTGGAAAAGATACTTAAAGTTAGGAATCAAAATACTCTTATTGATACTTTATCTCTTTCTTGGTATCTTTACTCAGAAGAAACTATTAATGGAAGAGTTGGAAAAAGAAAAGTCATTCTATAGAAAGTTGGGGTGAAGTACTTGGATTAAAGAAGGTTCAAATTAAAGATTGGGAAAATTTAAGTGTTGAAGATTATACAAAAAGATGTGAGAAAGATGTTGAGATAAATGCTGCTCTTTGGTTTGAACAATGGAAATACCTAAAAGAAATATATTCTTCTGAAGAAGAAGCTCTTAGATTTATAGGTTATCTTTCTTTTAAAATGGATTGCATAAGAGAACAAGAAGCTAACCCTCTATATATTGATATTCCTGAAGCCCAAAGACTATTGGAAAAGCTATATGTTGATATAGAGAAAAAATCTACTTTGCTTGCAGAGAATATGCCAGAAGTAAGTGTATCCAAAAAGGTTCTAAAGCCTAAAATAATGTATAGGAAAGATGGTGCATTATCCAATATTGGGCAGAGATGGATTTCCCTTCTTGCAGAAAATAACCTCAGCGAAGACACTCAAGAGGTCTCTGTAATTACAGGAAGTAAGGTAGGTAATCCTAAGTCAACTTCTCAATTAAAAGATTGGTTATTTTCTTTAGGATGGATTCCCATTACTTATAAGGACTCAGAAAGTGTTACAGGTGTTGTAAAAAAAGTACCTCAAATATCAGATGATAGTGGAGAAATATGTGAGAATATAAAAGCTTTATACCCAGAATATCCTTATCTTGAGAATATTGAAGGATTATCCCTACTTAATCATAGAAAAGGTGTAATAGAATCTTTTATATCCTCTGTGGATGAAAATGGTTATGTAGCAGCTACTGTAGGAGGTCTTACAAATACTTTAAGATTCCAACATAGAAAACCTATTGTAAATCTTAGTTAAGTAGGTGTATTCTTTGGTAAGGAAATAAGAGGTCTTATTACAATACCAAATGGAGATTATTTTCTTTGTGGAAGTGATATGACCAGTTTAGAAAGTACAACACAGCAACATCTTATGTATTTCTTTGACCCCGAGTATGTAAAACAAATGAGGGTGCCAGGTTATGATCCTCATACAGATATTGCTGTACTTGCAGGTCTTATGTCTAAAGAAGAAGAGGCTAACTTTAAAATATTAAAGAAAAAGAAAAGTCTCTCTGATGAAGAAAAAGAAGAACTTCAAAGACTTACAGATATTAGATTCTCAGCTAAAACTGTTAATTTTGCAAGTGTCTATAATGCAGGTCCTTCTAAGACTTGCACAGGTTCTCAAGTCAGATATAAAATTTGCAACTAACCTACATAGTACTTATTGGAGTAGAAACAAAGCAGTAAAACAAGTAGCTGAAAACTGTATTATAAAAACTATAAGGAATCAGATGTGGTTATATAATCCTGTCTCTGGTTTTTGGTATTCATTAAGAGTTAGAAAAGATGCTTTTAGTACTTTGAATCAAGGACTTGGGGTATTTTGTTTTGACTGTTATTTAAGATGTATAAGAAAAAGAGGTTTAAAAATATCTTTACAATACATGATGAAATTATGTTAATTTTACATCAGAGATAACAGAAGAAAGGAAAAGAAATTATTAAAGAGGCTATTGATGAAACTAATGAAATTTTAAGACTAAATGTTCCTTTAGGATCTTCAGTAGATTTTGGGACTAAATATTCAGATATACACTAATGAAAACAGATAGAAATAAAGAAGTAATACAACAAACTGCTGTTGATATATGTAAGAGATTTAATAGAGTTCTTCTTGCTATGGCTACAGGAGTAGGTAAGACTAAAATTCCTATTGATTATATAAAGGAAATGAAGCCTAAGAGAATAGCTATTTTAGTTCCTACTACACAATTAAGAGATCATAACTGGGGAGATGAATTTATTAAATGGGAAGCAGATGAATTTTGGAAAGATGTAGAAATACTTTGTTATTCTTCTGCACATAAGATAAAAGGAAAAGAGTATGATCTTGTAATTGCTGATGAAGCTCACAGAGTAACAGAACTTAGAATGGAGTTCTTTGAAGATAATATTATTCATAAGCTTATAGGTTTATCAGCTACAGTCCCTAAAGATTTTGAGAAACAACTTTTATTTGAGAGATTAGATTTTGAAACTACAGTAGAATTACAAGTAGATGATGCTGTAGAAAAGAAACTTGTTTCACCTTTTAAGATTACTGTTGTCTATACTTCTCTTGATAATAAAGAAAAAGTATTTGAAGTTGGAAATAGACTTAAAAAGTTTAAAACTACTGAAAAAGGTAATTACAACTATCTTACTGAGGTAATAAAAAAATTAGGTGTTATTAAGAATAGAACTAAGAGAGAGGATGCTATATTAGAAGCTCTTATTCTTAAAAGAACCAGATTTATTTATAATCTTCCTTCTAAAAAAGAAGCAGCGGAATTTCTTCTACAAACTGTGATTCCAAAAGACAAAAGATTTCTTATCTTTGCAGGAGGTATAGCTCAAGCAGAATCTTTATGTGATTATACCTATCACTCAAAATCTGATTGTATAGATTTAGAGATGTTTAAAAATAAGGAAATTAATAGGTTAAGTTGTGTAGATGCTCTCAATGAGGGTATAAATATTTCTGATTTAGATGGTGCTTTAATAGTACAGGTAAAATCTAATGAAAGAGATTTAACGCAAAAAATTGGAAGGGTAATTCGGTTTAGAGAAGGTCACATAGCTAATATTTATATTATAGTATGTAATGATACTCAAGATTCTGTCTGGTTACAATCAGCTTTAAGTTCTTTTGATCCAGAGAATATTACTTATACAACAATAAATGAATTTAAGTATGGAAATTGATGATAGAATTAGAGATATACTAAAAGAGAGTAAGATAAATCCTGTAGATGGTATTGCTTATCTTCTTTGTTTACATTATAATGTGGTACCCTCTTATTTTCCTGAAGAATTTATTAAGAAAGTTTTATCTACTGGTATAGTAGAAATTAATCCTGATAAATCAAGAACTTGGAATATCCCTTTATTTGATGAACAGATAACTACCTTTGACTGGGTTAAGGAATATAGGGAAGCCTTTAAAAGAATTAATCCTGATAGAGTGGGAAGTCTTCAGACTTGTATTCAAAGATTTAAAGCTTTCTTTATTAAATATCCACATATAAGAGTAGAAGATGTAAAAAATGCAGTTAATCTGTATTTTAGATCTATATCAGATTCTCAATATCTTATGATGTCTCATAAATTTATATTTGATGGGATGGGAGTAATGCAGAAAAGTGAATTGCATTCTTGGTATGAAAGATATAAAGAAATAGAGGGAGAAGAAAAAGGAAGAACTGATAAATCAAATACAATGCAGTAATGGGTAATTTTATCTCTACTTTTAAAAGAGGACAAGAAGGTGCTAATAAAGGTCTGCCTATGGGAGAGGGTCTTGAAAAGATAACTGCAGCTATTAATGGTGTACAAAGAAAAATGATGTATACTATTGCATCAGCTCCTAAATGTGGTAATTATATAAGATTGCCGTTTCAAGTAGAAATACTTGATATTATAACAGGGTAAAATCGGTGGAGTCCTTCATAGTTGGATAATACCGAGATAACTTAAAGGGTAACATCTTTAAGTATTGTAGAGCATAGATATTGAAACTCATAAAGAGAATATAATATATCCACGAGTATCCTGCATCTAAACAAGTAAAGTTGTAGATGAAAATGTATGCCGAGCTTATACAATGATAAAGTATAAGAAATAAAAGATAAAAAGCTTTTATGATAACAAAACTGAAATCAACATTAGTAGATTATGCTTTTATAATGGGACCTTTAGATTATATTCAAAAGAATAATATTAAAGTTAGTTGGGTATATTACTCTTGGGAAATGGATAGAGTAACTAAAGAATTTGATTTTGCAGCACACTATCTTTACAAAGATTTTGGTATTTATAAAATTCCTCTTCCTGGAGGTGTAACTCATAAAGGGGAACCTTTTGTAATACTTTCCAGTCAATATCTTATGGGTAAAATGCAAGATGATAATGAAAAT
The DNA here is from genome assembly GCA_031893035.1 of Dermolepida albohirtum. Lineage (NCBI taxonomy): Eukaryota > Metazoa > Arthropoda > Insecta > Coleoptera > Scarabaeidae > Dermolepida > Dermolepida albohirtum. The sequence goes on along the minus strand of JAVIWB010006212.1, from coordinate 73,446 downwards.
ATTATTCTTGTAAGAGAAGATGTAAAAGAAGCTCTTAAAATAGTTTATGATAAAAGAATTGTCCCTCTATTTGGGGAGTACTCAGAGAATGGGTTACTTCTAAAAAAAGGATATATAACTTTCATAGAGCAAAAGCAAAATCCAACTGGAGTCTATAAATTTCTATTTGATTATGCTGAAAAAAAGGTGAATTTGTATTTGAAAAATATATAGATAAGGAGGGTAATCATCAAAAGAAACTTGTAGGATATACCCCTCATAATCCTGAAGAGTATGTTATAATTGTTATGGATACTATAAGAAAACTTTCTTTAGAGAGAGGTTATAGTATAAAGCAAAATATGGATAAAATGATAGAATATATGGTAGAAATAAGAAATCTTTGTGGTTATACTTTTGTTCCTATAGTACATCTAAATAGAGATTTAGCTGATGTAGAGAAACTTAAGTTTCTTGGTGATTTAATTGCACCTTTTCCAGAAAATATTAAAGATTCAGGCAATCTCTCAGAAGAAAGTACTCATGTATTTACTATGTTTAATCCTAATGATCAGAGGTATAAACTTACTAAACATTTTGGATTAAAAATAAAAGATTCTCAAAGTAATCCAATATATCCTGATTTAAGAACTCTTCATCTTGTAGAATCCAGATATGAATTTTGTCCTCAACATTTTAGATTTAATATGAATGGGGCTGTTAAATGTTTTAAAAGATTTATAGAATGAAAAAATATTTATGTTGAAAATGTTAGTGAAACTATATTTTGAAGGACTGCCTGTAAATACATTTGGCTTCAAAAATAGGTTTTGAGTGTGGTATTTTTGAATGTGAAGCTGATGCTAAAAAATGTAAAAAAGATTTGCAGAAATATTAGTAGAAACTTATTCTAAGTCTGAAAAATCTTTTTACTGTGAAATATTTTTCTACGAAGAAATAGGATCAATTTTCTTTGAAGATGATGAAATAAAAAATATAAAAGAATGGCAAATTTAATTGGTGTTATGGGAACATCAGGTTTTGGAAAATCTACAAGTTTACTTCCAAACCCTGATTTTGATATTAAAGGATTAAATCCTGAGGAGACTTATGTAATTAATATAAGTGGTAAACCTCTTCCAGGTAGAGGGAGTATGAAAATATATCCATTAGATAATAAACCTATTTCTGAAGGAGGTAATCATAGAATAGTTACTAATCCAGATGATATAGCTTCTTTATGTAAAGCTATTGATGCAAGTCCAAGAATAAAGAATCTTGTAATAGATGATACAGATTATATTATGGGATTTGATGTAATGGAGAATGCTAAGAAAAGAGGATAGAATTTGTCATGTCCTCTATAAACCTATTTAACTGCTGGAAACTCGTGAAGATATAGTAGCTACAACACAAGAAGAAATTCTAAATGTGAATGCCTGAAAATACTATATTATATGACAATCAGCATCCAAGATTCTAAGTATCAATATGATATATGAATAAGGTTCAACGACTATCGAAACTGAAAAGGAGTAGAGTAGGAAGAAATTCCGAAAAGGTAGGGATTAAAGAAAAATTGGTGTTTCTTATAAGGAGAGATTTTCTATTGTTTTTCTTTAATTAAGATATAGTCTAACTCTTATTGAAAAATAAGGGACTTTTTGTTGACAAGTGGGTAGATGTAGCATCTAATTTTATGAAAGTTATTAATGCAGTAAAGAATGCAAGAATAGACTTAAATGTAATTATGCTATTTCATACTGAAGTTGGTAAAGATGAAAGAGTAAAATTAAAAGTTGCAGGAGCTATGATAGATAACAATATTTATCTTGATGGTTTATTTACAGTTTTATTAGAAGCTGAGATTAGAAAAGATGGAGAAAAAATTAAATATGGTTTTAGAACCAGAAGTGATGGAAGCTCTACTTGTAAGTCTCCAGCAGGAATGTTTGAAGAGGAGTTTATACCTAATGATATGGGGTATGTTATTGAGAAAATACAAGAGTATTACTATGGCTAATTAATATATAAAATTATGAGTAAAGAAGTTACAAAAATTTATGTTTCAAAACTTAAAGAACAAGTAGAAGAAGGAATGAAGAGAGATCAACTTGCAGAACTTTATGAAGTTCCTAAAAGTAGAATGTCTCAAATACTAAAAGAAGCAGGTTTAAAGATTAGGAAATTTCATATCCCTACTTTTGAAATTATCAATGATTTAGATAAAAATGAACCTGTACAAGGAGAACTTTTTCCTGAAATTACAGGAACTATTGATGCTGGAGATAGTATTACAAGTGGGTGGAAAATTAATCAGGAAGAAGAAGAAAAAATGTTTTTTTAATATTAAAATTTATAGAAAATGTTAGAAGAAAAAATTGGTTTTGGTTTTCAGGATGATGAAGACAAGAGTTTATCTGCTAAAGTAGTCAATGGTAAATTTGGTCTTAATGAGAATGTAGTATTGACAAAGTTTGAGTACAATGCTAATGGGGGTTCAAATGGTACTGAAACAGATGTTATTGATGTTAATGTAAAAATTGGTGAGAGAGAATTTATGCATAGGATATTCCCTATTACAAAAGTATTTGGAAAGGGTAGTGTAGAAATTACTGATGAAAGCTCTCAAGATTATATCAAAGGGTATAATGAACAGATGAAACATCTTAAAGGTACAATCACTCATTGGTTAAAGTTATTTAATACTGAAGAAGAGATTAAGACTATCCTTTCTGCTCCCTTTAAGAACTTTGCTGAATATGCTCAGGCAGTTACAAAAGCAATGGCTAAAGGTGTAGCTAAAGCAACACCTCTTGATATTTTTCTACAATATCAATGGAATATATCTTCAGGGCAAGATAGGACTTATCTTGAAATACCAAGAAATTTGAAAGATGGCTCCTTTATTACCCCTCACATAGACCCTGTAGGAAACTGGTCAGAGGTAAGGGATAAAGATGGTCTGAGGTATGTAGATAATGCAGGTAATGAACACAGATTCAAAAGATCTGAAAGTTATTTGAACAGTAATAAAGGTCAACAAATTTCTGTGAACAGTAATGCTGCTGGTACTGCTATGAATAGCTCTTCATCAGCTTCTAAGTCAAGTTGGTAATAATTTTATAAATATAAATCTCTTATGGAAAAAGATATTTTTGGTTTTCAAGATGATAATTTTGAAGTAAGAGGATATATTGATAAAAAAATTATACTTCAATACTTAACAGAAGAAGAAATTTTTGGATGTGTATTGGGGTATATACCTATGGAATTTGAATACATTTGTTCTCCTTTAAGGGAGGACAACAATCCAGGGGCATTTTTTCAAAGAAATGTTGATAGTAACAGGTTATATTTTATAGATTGGGCTGACCCTTATTGCTCCTGTTATGATTGCTTTTCTTTTGTAAAGAGATTTTACAACTTAGAAAATTTCTATCAAGTTTTAATATTTATTTATGATACTTTTATAAAAGGTAAGGATATTCCTATGATTGAAAAATCAGAAAAGCCTCAAATTGAAGTATCTAAGAAAAAGGAAAAATCTGTTATAAAAATATTGCCAAGACCTTTTACAGGTTCTGATGGTATTTTTTGGAGTCAATATGGTATTTCAAGAAAGAATCTTATGGATGATAAAGTTTTTGCTGTAAAAAAGGCTTTTCTTTTTAATAGCAGAAAAGGAAACTATGAAGTTCCTATTTATACCAAATGTTATGCTTATACAGATTTTGAGAGTGGAAGAAAGAAGTTATATTTTCCATATAGAAAAGGGAGAAAAAGATTCCTAAGTACATGTACTAAAGAAGATATAATAACAAGACATACACTCAAAGTACCTCAATTAGTAATCACAAAATCTTATAAAGATTTTAGAGTACTAAAAAATTTAGGAGCTAATACTATTTGGTTTCAAAATGAAGGTGCTTTTCCTAAAAACTTAAATGAGATAATAGAAGGTTATAAAGAAGTTGTAATTTTCTTTGATAATGATGCAACTGGTATTGCTGCTTCTGAAAAATTAGTAGCCATAATAGGTTCAGATAAAAGCAGATGTATTCATATTCCAGAGTATTATCAACAAGTAAAAGATCCTTCTGATATGTATGCAAAAGAAGGAAAAGAGACTTTAATAAAGTTTTTAAAAACAAATAATATACATGAATATAATAGAGGGAATACATAAAAGTTGGTACCCTATTTTACCAGAATTTTATAAAAACCCCCTTAGTGATTTAAATAGTCTTTTACCTGAAATTTCTTTTCAACCCAAAGCTGAGAATATTTTTAGAATATTTAGAAAACCTGTTAAAGATGTAAAAGTAGTTCTAATTGAACAAGACCCTTATTCTACTCCAGGAGTAGCTATAGGTAGGGCATTTGCTGTATCTACAGAAATAAAAATACCTCCAAGTCTTAGGATAATTAGAGAGGAAATTTATAAAGAGTCTGTAAAGGGAGATTTATTTTTTGATTCTGAATGGCAAACTCTACAACATTGGGAGAATCAAGGAATATTCCTATTAAATACAGCTCTTACAGTAGAGACAGGTAATCCAGGAAGTCATTTAAAGTACTGGGAAAATTTTACAAAGAAGATAGTAAACTTTCTATCACATGAAAATAAGTGTGTATGGTTATTATGGGGTAAACATGCTTTGAAATACAGGAGTTATATTATAAATCCATTTCTTGTTACAGGATACAATTCTATGACAATTAAGCAAGTACCTATAAAACCCGATAATAATTATATTTTATATGCACCACATCCTGCTGCTGAAATATATAGTGGAGGTAAAGCAGGGTTCTATGGTTGCAATCATTTTAAATATGTAAATGAAATTTTAAAATTAAAACACTTACCAGAAATAAAATGGTAAATAAAATTTTTATATTATGCTAATTACAATTTATTCTACAAGAGGTTCTCAAAAAAAAGAACATGAAACTAATGCCACTACTTGGGGGCAGTTAAAAGAAGAGATTACTGGATTTGGTTATGATTTAAGTAAACTTCAAGCTACAGAGAATATTACAAGAAGGGATTTAACTCAGGATTCTGCTACTCTTCCAACTGAAAATTTTGTTCTTTTTCTAAGACCAAAAGAAACTAAATCAGGTGTAGATTTTACAAAAATGTCTTACAGTGAATTAAGAGCTGAAGTAAAGAGGATAAATCATAATACTCTTTATGATTTCTTCAAAATAAAGTATGGTAAGAACTATACAAATGTTAATGCAGATGTTTTAAGAGAAGGATTATCTATATATTGTAAGATGGATACCCCCCTTGAATCTGTAGAGGTACAGGTTTCAGAAGAAGATGTAATTCCTACAGAAAAATCTTTAAAATCTGTCATACTTAATTTCATTAACGAACTATTTCTTACAGGGGAATTTTCTCCAGAAGATTTAGGACTTACTTCCTGCTGTGGTTCTTCTGCTTGTAAAGCACAAGATACTCAAAGCAAGGTATATTCTAATAGTGAGTTGAAGGATATGGTAAGAGAGATTTTTGGTTAGTAGTTTTTTGTTAGACTCTCCATCCTTAAAAAGATGGAGAGTTTTTATTATTAAGTTATGTCAAATATAGCAAAAGTAATTAATAAAAAGGCTCTATATTTATGCAAGGACTTTTTTAAAGTATTTTCTAAATTTATACTTTGGAAGGATATATACACCCCTGAAGCTATAGATAAAATCAAAGATATAATGGAAATCCTACAATCCTTACATGGGGATAATTGGTCTTTTGATTTTTGTATAGATAAAAATGGATGTTATAGTTTAAACAGTTTACGTATAAGTATCCTTTATCCTGAAATTAATATTACAAATTCAGATGGGAGGAGTCATAAAATAAAAGATCTTATTGTATATTTAGATCTTGAAATAATGGGTAATGGTCACATTCTTATTAGTGAAAATGTTAAAGGAGATAGGGCTACATTATCTATTGAAGAGTATTCTACTGGATACCTACATTCTCATATTTATAGAAAATATTATAAAAATACAAGAGAGAGAATACCTTTACCTTTCTGTACAGGTGTAAATGAAATACCAGAAATAATATGTACATATAATGAAGAAAATGATAAAAATATATTTGAACTTTTACTTTTATCATTAAATACTATGGTATCTTGGGAGAGTTTAGAAGGTACCCCCTATGTAAGGATAGAATATGTAGGGTATGTAAATACTTCTTCTCATTATTCATATGTTATAGCTAAAGAATATATTTATCGTCTTGTAGCATTATTTATAAAGGAAGATTTTTATAGAGATTGTGAATATGTGGTAATAGATGATATTCCTAAAATATTACTGACAGAAGAAGTACTTTATAAATTTTCCAGATGTATTTTTAAAAGAGGACTTTCAGAGTTTCTGTGTAAAAGGGTACTAAATACTTATTTTTCAGTATCTCTTACAAATCAAATAAGATGTTATTCTGGAAATGTAGATAGCTTACATTTTAGAGGTAGAAGTATCCCTTTTAAAGTATATCAAATAGAGAGAGAGAATTTGGATCACAATCTTGTCAATGAATGTATTATTCATCCAGAAGTAGTAAAAGAACTTGAAATAAAAATAAATAATTTTTTATATGAAAACGTCATTAAAAACTGTATGTTTTACAACTAAAGCAAAAGTAATAATTCCAGATAAAGTAATAGAACAAATAAAGTATTTATGTCAAACAATACCTAATTTAGAATGGTCAGGGATATTATTCTATTCCTTTCAAGGAAAAATTAAAGATCCTTCTTCTATTACTATAACATTAGAAGATATCTTACCTATGGATAAGGGTACAAAATCTTCTACTGAATTTGTATATGATAAAAGATATATAAATTTTCTTATGGATAATCCAGACAGACTTGAATGGAAAATAGGATTAATACATAGCCATAATGATATGAATGTATTCTTTTCAGGTACAGATTCTCAAGAACTTGCAGATGGTTCAGAAGCTCATAACTTCTATCTTTCTATTGTAGTAAACAATAAATTGGACATTGTAGGAAAAATAGCAACACTTGGTAAACATGAAAGCTCTATCAAAGCTACTTATAAAGGACTTGATGAAAAAGGTGAAATTTATAATATCTCAAGTAAAAAAATAAATGTTTCACATAAAACTTTATTTCTAATAGATTGTAATATACATTACAATAAACCTGAAGTAAATCTTAATAGTGATTTTATAAAAAATGTAGCAGAGTTATTTAAAGTTAAACCAATAAAGCCAATAAAACCAATAAAATCTACTGAATATCTTCCTATACCTCCTTGGGATGATTATGAAGACTCTTGGTCAAATGAATATCCAGAGAAAAACAATGTATTTAGTTTTAATAAAGAGAAAGTAGAGGGTTCTACAAAAGATAAAGGTTCAGAAATATTAAAACAAATTTTAGGTTGTTCTTTAAACTCATTAAAAAAATTTTGTATTGGAGAACTTGTTATACAAATGATGGAAGATATAAAACAAGAACAAATGAAGAATGATGAAGCAGCAGAAATTATGTTAGAAAATTATAAAAATCTTATTATGGATATTACAGTTAGAGAAGAGATAGAAATAAAAGAATATATCTTAAATGAGTTAGATAGATGGAGAACTTATGGTTATATTGATGAATTTATAAATCTTTTAGAATATGCTTGAAGATACTTTTTCAAATCAATCAACAGAGGTTATTAAAGGATTTCCTTGGTTTAGAAAATATGATGAATCTATTATTATAGGTGGTGCAGGGGGAATAGGTTCTTATACTTGTTTCTTCCTTAGTAGAGCTGGATTTAGAATTGTAATTTGTGATCCTGATATAGTTGAAGAAAGAAATTTTGGTGGTCAATTATATTTAAAATCTTCTATTGGTTATAATAAAGCATATTCTATTGCGTTTCTTGTAGAAAAATCTTGTTATAACAATAAAATAAGTGTTATGCAATCACGAATTTCAGAAAGCACTTTATTATATGCCAGATATATGATATCTGCTTTTGATAATATGAGAGCAAGAAAGGTTATGTTTGATAGATGGTTAGATTTTGTAGAAAATTTTAAAGCAGAAAAAGAACCCTATTCTGACAATAATTCTACAAAATTTATCCCTTTATTTATTGATGGTAGATTGGAAGGAGAGATGTTACAAATATTTTGTGTAACTCCTGATAGAGCAGAAGAGTATAAGAAACATTTATTTGATGACTCAGAAGTAGAATCAGCAGAGTGTACTATGAAACAAACTTCTCATGTTGCAGGTATGATAGGTTCTTTTATAACAGCTTTTTTCACTAATCATATAACTAATTGTGAGGAAGGTATGGAAGTAAGAAATGTACCTTTTAAGTTTGAAGTTTTTACTCCACTTACAATAATAGAGAGATATGAATGTTAAAGATTTTTTTAAAGATGTTACCAGATTTGTTGATTTTACTATTAAATTTACAGGAGTACAAATTGGAGATAGTGTAACTTGCACTTATATACCATTTGCAAATTTTATTGCATTAAATTTTGTAAGTATGTGTGAAGGTAAAAATTTTATTTTCTATTCTTTACATGATCTTAGTAAACCAGGACGTAAAATTAATTTAAAGTATTTTACAGAAAAAATAGTTGACAATACTATTGCAGCTAAATATTTAGTTTCATTTACTTGTAAAGATGTTAAATATGAATTTATAATATCTTCAGGATGTATTTCATCAATTAATGGTAGGATTCTTTTTCAAATTGCAGTACATAAAAGAGATGTAGTAAAAGTGCAAAATTATCGTGTGGGAAATACAGATACGACTAAGATATATCCTGAATACAGGCTGTATGTAGCTACAGATCTTATGAAGACTGATGGAGGAAAGAAACTTTACTCAAAATTAAAAAAAGAAGTTATAAGTGTTTTTGAAAGTCATGGGGTACCAGTAGTATATGCAGATTCTTTTACTATAACAAAAGAGATGTATGGAAATTCTTTTTTAGAATTATTACGTAGATCTAATGCAAAGACTTTTGATGATGTAATAGAGAATATAAAAACTTATTATAATTCTTTAAATACTTATTCTCTTTTAGGTAATTTTCTTCATGATTTTAGTGAGGATTATCTTGATGATTATATTGGTATAGATAATCTTATTGATGATAATCCAATGGGAGAGAATTCAATATCTGGAAGAGAGTGGATGTTAGAAGAACCTTCTTTTTAAATGTTTAGAGTATGGATGAAGGAAGAAAAAAAATTAGGTGCAAGAAATAAATTAAAAGGTTCTGAGGCTGAAAGATTTTATGCTAAATATTTTAGGTTATTAGGTTATCAACATTGTATTACATCAAGACAAGGTGGAAGAATTTATGACAATGCTGGTATAGATTTAATAAATATACCTTTTAATATTCAAATAAAGTCAGGAAAACAAAAGAATATGAATCCTGGTAAGGTTCTATTTGAAGTAAGTAACCAAATTAAAGTACTCTTCCCTGAAGATAGCCCTGTAAGAACTTTTCCAATAATTCTTATTCATAAACCATCTCCTTTTGGTACAACTACTAAAAGTGATAATATTTATTGTTCTTTAAGCCAATTTCATAAATTTAAAGAGGTATGTCCTAAATTAGAATATGAAAGTATAAAAACAAGAAGTACTCGAATGGAAGATGAATTTGCATGTATTGTAAAAATTTCTTTTACAGACTTTGAAAAATATGTTTTATTAAAAGAGAAAAAATATGTTATATATAGGTAAAAAAATAGAGATAGATGAATACAGAAAAATTCATCTTAATCAAAGTGAGTTTAAAAAACTTATTCAAGGTAGAAAAGCATTTTTAGAGTCAGAAGAAAAAGACAGTACTTATATGAGAATAGGTAGTGCTGTAGACTGTATTCTGTTACAGGAAAATGAAGAGTTTGAAAATCAATTTTATGTAAATTACATAGATAGACCATCTGAATTAATAGAAAGTATTCTAAAGAGAGTTTTTGAATTATCTTTAGGTAAAATTCAAGAGAGTCTTTATGATCTTGAAGAAGAAATAGAGATTGCAGTAGAAGAGTTTCAATATCAAAAAAATTGGAAAATAGAAACTCGTGTATCTAAGATAAAGGAATTTAGGGATTTCTTTAAATCTATTGTAGATAGTGATGGGAAAACTATACTCTCTCCAGATGAATATATGAAAGTGACAGCAGTAGTAGAATCTTTAAGGAATTGTCCTACTACTTCTATATTTTTTAATAGAGAAGATTACATAGGTAAACTTAGGAAAATGAAGTTTACTATCAAAAACCTATTTTCTTTGAATTTATGGGAGAAAAATGTAAGGCATTACCTGACATTGTTATAGTTGAAAAAGATAAAGAAGGTAAAGCAACTTACATTATTGCTGATTTAAAGACTACTTCCTCAAGAGTAATAGATTTTCAAAATTCTATAAAATCTTTCAGGTATGATATACAAATGGCTTGGTATTCTATAGCTTTAATGCACTCTAAAGAAAAATCAGAGGAGAATATAGATATAAAATCCTGTTTTATTGTAGAAAGTACAACTGATACAGGTACTCCTGCACTATATGTACTTAAAGAGGATATATTTAATGTAGGTTTTCATGGATTAGATAGAGTATATGGTACCAGTGAAAGAGATGAAAGTATACTTTTAAGAGAAAGAGTTCCAGGTATAATAGATCTTATGCAAGATTATATCTGGTATCAAAAGAATGGTTGGGAAGTAGATAGAGAGATAGTTGAAAATAATGGATTATTTTGCATAGGATGGAATAAGGAATAGGATTATGAATATAAAATTTGGTTCAACTTATAATAATAAAACATATGATCTTTTGCTTCCTTGTATATTAGAGGGACATGGGAAGTCTTTTAAAATTAAGTTGAAACAGGAAGTTCATATCCTTGCTTGTGGAGTACACGATAATTCTATTGATCAAGAAATATTTAGCAATAGAAGACCTGTTTTTATACTTATTTTGAGAAGTTTAAACAACCCTAAAACTGAGAGATTTATTAGCTGGATAAAAGAACAAACTTATTTTATAAGAGGTTACACCTTTAGTAAAACAGGTTATATGCTTGTAATAGAAACTCCTGAGAAATATTGGAGTACTTATGACAAGTTTATAGTTGGTCTTTATTCAGAAATGTATTCCGAAAAAGATCTTATGACTCTATTTAGTAAAGATTCTACTGCTTATCAGATACTTACTAAAAGTCCTAAACAAATGGGAACTTTTATAAAGAAACTTGATAAAACATTTATGTCAAGTTTTAAAGCATCTGATTTATTAGATCCTGAATTAGAGTTACCTCTATCAGTAACAAAAGAAGAAGAAATTTTTAATTATAAAGAAAATGTTTAGAATAAATAATTATAAAGTTAACTGGGAACATAAAAAAATTCCTGTTGGACGTACTTTTGGTCAAATGACAGTAGTTGATTTTCAAATGCAAACTTCTTGTTATATAGAAGATACACTCACTGGTTCTACAACTTTTGGTGTTGCACTATGTAGTCCAAATGATAATTTTGACAAAAGGATAGGTAGAAAGCTATCTTTTAAAAGAGCTATGGAAAAAACTCCTTTTGATAAAGAAACTAAAAGAGAGTTTTGGCAATCCTTTTTTGATATGTCACCAAAATGTTTAAATTGTTAGAATATGAATAAAGAAGCATTATTACATGTATCTGTACCACATAGTACAGATACATATTCAGCAGTATCTCACAGTAATGTTCTTTCTACTATCTATGAACAATTAGATAAAAAGAACTTTACAGTAGAAAAAGAAAGATTTAATACAAATATATATGGTACTCAAGTCATAGGTTATATGGATATAAGGCATAGTTCTAATGAGGAATTAGGATATAGACTTGCATTCAGAAATAGCTATGATAAGAGTATGAGTGTTGCATTTGTGGCTGGAACTCAAGTGTGGATTAAAAATTAGTCCCTTTATATAGTAATATATAAAGAAAACTCTGTGAATTGCTGGGAAGCCTTAACAAGTAATGTTGAAGGTAATCAGCAGCTTAGCCTTTTATAAGGAAAGTTCAACGACTATCAAAACCAGAAACTAAAGCTTAGTTTAGTGGAGAAGGGAGTAGAGTACACACTAAGTGGTGTGGAAGTGCAGAGGACCTATTACAGTTAATAGGTTATGATATAGTCTATTCCAAATAGAAATATTTGGATATTGTTTTTGTTATATACAAAAACAATAGTCTGTGATTAACGAACACAGATTTAATACAAAAGATGTAGTAATGGTATGGTAACAGGAGAAATACAGTTTGTAAGAAAACATACTGGAAGTGTTGTAAAAGAGATGCAAGAAAGATGTGTATCATCTATTGAGCAACTTGAAGAACATTTTCTTTTAATGCAGAGACATGCTGCAATAATGAAAGAGAGAGAAATCTCTAAGAGAGCTATGGCAGAATTAGCAGGTAGGTTATTTATTGAAGAAGATATCTTAAATACTACACAAATGAATATCGTAAAAAGGGAAATAGAAGATCCCTCTTATGATGCTTTTAAAGATTCTAATCTTTGGAGCCTGTATAACTATGCTACAATATCTTTAAGGGAAGCTCATCCTACAGAATATTTGCAAAAACATAAATCTTTGCATAACTTTGTAGAAGCTGAATTTGAATTAGTATAAAAATAAAAATCTGATGTCAAAAAATCAATACAGGCAAATATTAGCAGAGGTAGTGATATGTATCTTTATAAAAGGGCTGTTCTGTCAGCACATCAGATTTTTTAAATTTTAAGATTATGAGAATGGCAATGTTTTTTCTTTTAGCAGGATTAGTTTGCATATTTGGCATTGGAATTTGTCTTATAAGTTTTTTTGAAGCTAAATCTATAAATAAAAAAATGAATTCTTCTTCAACAGAAATTTGGAGTGAAAGATTTGCAATAGCACTAAAAGCATTTAAATTTGGGTTAACTGTTTTTGGCATAAGTTTTTCTGCAATTTTGGTAGTATTAGTTTTACATATAATATTTAATAGATGAAGACAATAGTAAAAACAGAAGATGGTATATTACAAGTATTTAAAACAGAGATAGATGGTAATTTTCTAACTATCACACTATTGTCTCAGGAAACTATATATGTTGACATAGAGAAATTGTCTGAAAAGGAAAATTTTCTACATCATAATTTCAAAGAGGATATTTTAAGTAAAAATGGGAAAATTTTAGAAACAGAGTCTTCTGATTTGAGCTTAAATTGAAAGAAAAATTTAACAAAAAGCGTAAAATACTTAACAATAATTACACTAAATTGATTGTAAAAGGGTCATCTAATAATTATATTTGTTTGTCAATTTTGACAAATTTACTACTAACAAAAACTATGACCGAAAATTTTACTGCTGGAGACATCCTCCAATTACATGACACTAATTGTGCAAAAGGTGCAGGTAATTCTATTACTACTGTACTTGGTATCTTTGGTGCAATTGTTGTTTTAGCTATTCTTTGGGCTGCATATACTAATGCAAGAGAAAAGAGGGCTAATACTGAAGCAATAGCATCTGGAACACTTGGAAATTTAACTGCTGCTGTAGGTAACACACAGGAAGAAGTTAGATTACTTTCTCGCAATGAAAGAAGTGATGCTTTGAAACTTGCTTATAATGATGGTTATACACATAGACATCCTTATAATGGTGTTTATGGATGGGATCATATGTTTGGACCTTTTGGTGGAGGTTATCCTGGATGGGGACCTGGTTGTGGATGCAATGGAAATTATTGTGGACATGATGGAAGGAAACATGATCATTGGGATGACTGTGGTCAAAGACAACAGTTTAGAGAAGTAAGGCAATTTGCTGAAACTTCTGATAATATTGAAGTTATCAATACTTGTGGAAGTGTAAGAACTTAAAACTTAATTATGTAAAGGGGGTAAAATACCCCTTTACTTATGTCTATTATGTTTATGTTAGATAAAAAGGATGAAACTCGTCTAAGAGCCTATGCACTTAAAACAGGTGCTTTTAATAGTAAAAAAGAAGCATTTGATTACTTTTTTATTTTTGAAGGTAAATCTGTTGAAGAGGCAGAGCAACTTGCAAGTGGTATTGCAGTTGCAAGAGGAGTTCCAGAAGCACCTATGCCTGAGAAGACTACAATTGATAAAGCGAGAGACATAATAAAACAAGGTGCAGAGTTAGCAAATGAAAATCCTAAAGTAGCTGAATTTTTAATAGGATTAGTTTCAGGAGCTTTATCTACTGCATTTGGTGTAAAAGTTGGGGCTAATGTAGCTACTGAAGAAAATAGAATAGAGATAGATAGAACAATAACAGCAAAAGATATAGAAGATGGCGAAACTAATTCCGTATAATGTTAAAGTCACAGTTTACTGTGAAGATGAAGAGCAAGCAAGATCTGTTCAAAGAATTGTAAAAGATCTCTCTAATAGTACAGATATCACAGGTGACAGTTTACTTGGTGTTTATACTCTTTATAATAGAAATAGAGATATCCTTGATCCTATTTTCAAAGATGTTGGAAGAAATGGTGCTAAAGCATTAATTAGACATGCTACATCAATAATGAAAATAAAATAATATGGAAGAAGATGTTTGTAAAATGGATTGTCATAACTGTAAATTACAGGATGGAATTGGAAATAAAATAATGTGTGCAACATTATTTCTACCTGCAATGATAAATAAGCTATCCTCTGAAATACAAAGGATAGAGTTACTTGCTACAGAAATACTCTTAGCTATAAATACTCCAGTTATTGAAGATGCAATTAAGGAAATACCTTCTACCGATAATAAAAAAGAAAAAAATGGAAACACTAAAAAAGAAACTAATAAAGGAGCTTCAAAATCTTGAAGATAAAGAATCTGTTACTAAAATGGATTTAAATGAAAAGACAATAGATCTTGTGTATAAATTATCTAAATCTATATTTTATTTAGATAAGGTAGAATCTATTGTATCTCCTAAGGAAAGTCAAGTAACCAATACTACTATGACGATTTTGTAAATTTCAACAGTCTGATGTAGGTGTTCTTGATGAATGGTACTACATCTTTTTTATTTAATTTATGGATCCAATAATTGAATTTTTACATTTAAATAATCTCTATGTTTCTTCCCTGTTTCTATTATGTTTTATTGCTTTAATATTACTTTATGCAATACTGAGAGATTTACATGTGTCTAAAAGAAATGCAAAATATACTATTACCAATATTGTTTTAATTATTATTATTGTAATATTTTTTGCAACAGGGGAAGAAAAGGTTACTGTATGTGATATTTGTTTTAATGAGGATGCAGTATCACATAAAATACAGGGGATAGTTAGAAATGAAGATAATCCTTATATAAAAACAATTAGAATAAATATTTGTGAGGATTGTTATAATAAGATATTGTCTGGGAGATATATACAAATTTTTCACTATAAAAATTATAAAAATTATTATTATATAGAAGATGGATACAACAATAGAAAACATAGCAGAGGAGTATATAAAAAAAGTAAAATATAAAAGTCTTGAAGAAGATGATAAGATATTTGCAGCTTTTCTTGCAGGAGCAGAATATGTAAAAAATAATGAAACACTTGTACACAAATATCATATACAAAGAATACAATATGTATTTGAGAATGGTGAAAAAAAGTGTTTACATGCAGATATTTTTGTAGATAATTTAGTATCTTTCAGAGAAACAATAAAAAATATGTCAGAAGCAATAAGTATATATTTAATATATGAAGAATTGGAGTAAAATCAGCATACCTTTAGTAATAGGGCTTATAGCAATAGTATTAGTTCTATTTTTAAATGCAAGAGATCAAGTTAAAAGTATTAAAGAGAAAAACAATCTTATAGAAGCTCTTGGAGATACTATGGAAGTATGGAGAGACAGTAAGTCACTTTTACATGCTAAAATAACAATACTTGAAACTGAATCTGCCAAAGATTTTCTGTCCTTGAAAACAAAGGATGAGGACATCTTAAAATTGCAAAGCTCTGTTGCAAGTTATAAGAAGCAACTTAAAGAGCAAGGGAGTATCACAAACTTTATAACCAACACAAAGTTAGATACCATAAGAGAGTTTTACCCACTTGCAGGGGACACTCTGATATTTAGTCAGGCAACTTTATTGGACACAATCAAAAACAAATGGATTGATGTTACTTTTGGATTTGTAAAAGGCTATTCCTTATTACAGATTAATGAACTTAGAGATGAATATTCCATAGTAATAGGTAGAGAATCACAAGGCTTATTTAAGCAATCTAAACCTTTTGCAGAAATTATCAGTAGTAGCCCTTATACTACTGTGGAAAGTCTTAGAACTTATCAGGTAAGTCTTCCTAAACCTAAAAAATGGGGTATTGGATTTAATGGGGGATATGGGATTACTTATAATGACTCTAAGGTAGTTTTTAGTCCTTATATAGGAATAGGAGTAAACTATAATATAATAGAATGGTAATTATGAAAGTAAAGATAGTATATAAAGAGGATACATTTAAGCTTAAACTACCTTTAGAGTATTTACAGGTACTCTAATGTTATCTAACTTTTAATATTATGGCATATTTAGCAGTAGATAATTTCTGTGGTAGTCGAGAGATGATATTTTCTGATTTACCACAAAGAAAAAGTAATAGGAACTATGAATATTGGTCAGATGAAAGTGATGGTATTTTTGGAGGTCCCGTTTTCCTCAATACTTCTTCCAGATGGAACTATAGAGAAACTTATAGGAAGAAGATTAACTTGGGAGGATGACCCCGTAGAAATTTAAGAATTATAACTAAGAGTTATGAATATTTTATATTTGGAAACAAGTATATTAAAAACCAAAAAAAATGAAATCAAGGATTAAAAAATGGCAGGATACATTAGAACTATATCTCCCTGCATTAGTTCAAGGTAAAATAAACAATGATATTATACTTGCATCAAAGTATGTTGATGAAGATAAAAAATATTTTAAAGGTGTAGTTGTATATAGCTCAGGAACTTCTATGTTTGATATAGGGGATTTTGTAGATCAATTAGACTTAGAAGATTATAAAGTATTTGCTGGAAAGATAGTTATATCAAATGATTAATAATTATGATAAATGTAAAGAAGTGAGGAACAAAACCCTCACTTCTTCCCTTTTTTTAATCTTCTTGTTTATCAAGAGCATCTAAAATAATATCTTCAAGACCTTCTTCTTTAATAATTTTTTTCATTTCCTTTACAGTAACAGCTTCTATCTTTTCTTTATAAGTTTCATCCTTCTGTTTTGTGAGATCTTTTTGTCTCATCCTTTTCTCAGCTATTTTCTTTGCTATAAGTTCAATTTCATCTGAAGACATATTATAATTATCTTTTAGATACATTTCTGCCTCATTTGTGATAAATTTCTTTATTTCTTTCCTTCTATTTGTAGCTTTAATTTTTGCTTTCTCTTCATCTGTTTTTGAGAAATCATCAAACCATTGACCACCTTTAAATTCTTTTTCAGCTTGGAAAGGATTAAAGTTATAATCGTGCATCTTTGTAGCAAAGTTTGGTATAGGTACTGGTGCTGCTTTTAAAAATGCTTTACTTACATCTTCAAAAGAACCTTGGTCTTTAGTAATCCAATTCTTATAAGTAGTAAAGAATTTTTCTCCATCTGTAATCATCTGTAAAGCTACTAATTGTGTAGCTTCATCCATAAAAGACTTGTGGATTTATAAACATATAAGTTTGGTCTAAGAATCTATTTCCATAATTATCTATCCAATTTCTATACTGTTTCTTTTTTAAGGTAGATAATTCATCGTCATCATCATCTGCATTAAATAAAGACTTTGCAACAGTAACAAACATAATAACAGTAGCTATAATAGATACCTCTTGGGCACATGCAGCTAAGGCTCTGGCTTCATTCTCTGTTATTCTACCTTTCTTTTTTACTTTATCATAGAATATATTAGGCACTTTATTTGCAAAATTTGTCTTTATTCTTAATAATCTAAGAGGTAGATTTGTAGATTTTAAAAGAATATCTTGCATCATACCTAAAGCCATAAGACCATTATCTGCCATATTTGCCATAGACCTTTTCTTAAAATATTTATTGGATATAGCTTTCATTATAAAAGGTATAAAGGCAGTAGATAAAGGTACTAAGAAAGTAGGACCAAATATTGATAAAGCCATAGCTCCTGTAAATACTCCAAAAGCTCCATAGTTTCTAAAGAGAACTCTATATCTACCTTCATAGTCAGTTTTACCTTGAATAAGACTAAACTTTCTACTTCCAAATCTTTGATTACCATACTCAGGTAAAAACCTTTTAAACATCATTATAAATCTACCCCAACTTTTATCCATGATAAGTTGAGTATCCATAGTAGCAAAGTTACCTTGAGTTCTCTTAATTGCATCATCTATCTTTTTAACAGTAACATGTACTTTAGCAGATTCAGGAGAAATTTCAAAGGTTTCCCAACCTATATTTTCTTTATTAATGAAATCATCAAGATTTATATCTGTTCTTAATTTCCCATCACTGTCAAAAGCTTCTTTAGTATATCTAAACTCATCTCTAAGTGTAAGAGTACCAGGAACATAAGCTGGAAAATAGGTTTGAGAATCTATCTTCTTTCCACTACTGTCATAAATATTTCCATCTCTTTCACACATGTGGAACATATTTCCATCTTTATCAAAGATAGTCTGGTCCATTAATATAGATAATGCAAGACTACCTTGATTCTTATACTCAGGTAGGTTGATAGCTAAAGAATATGTTCCCCAGATATCTTTGTATTTTTCAAATCTTGAGATATTATTCTTTTTATCTATAAAGTCTTTTCTGTCTTGGAATACTCCCATTGCATTCAATAACTGTTCAAAAGTATTTAGTTGTTCTACAGTCTTCCTTTGATGTATATTTAAATGCCCTTTAGATAATCTTGTTAAGTTAGCCCCAGTTAATATCCTATCAGCATATAACATATTTCCAGGAGTAAAATATTGACCTTCAGCATCTATAATAAGATTAGCTATAAGACCATCTATTCTGTTACTCATACCAGAGATAGGATTAAAACCTAAGAATTTAATTGACATGGCTTTTATACAACCATTAATAAGAGAAGTAATAGTAGGTCTAATACCAAGATTTTCAGCTTTCTCTGTAAAATATTCATTAATAGCTTCTTCAAATTCAGCATCATCTAATGTATTTTTAATATCACCTGAGATTATTGTATTTACATAATTTTTCTTTTCATCATATTTTCTTTCATATAGTACCCCCTTATGAGTAAATCTTATATCCTTAATCTCACCTAAATCTGAGGTAGTAACTTCCTCGATAAGTTTTTTTAATTTCTTATCAGCTTCTGAAAGTTTCTTAGGAAAAGACTTTGATATAAAACTACTCTCTTTATCTTTTATATTTCTTTCTCCATATACAATAGCCTTTATCCAGTTATCCAATTTAGAAATAGATTTAAATCTATTAGGACCAGCTCTTCTATGCAACTTTGCTAATATTTCTACTGCAAAAATACTATCTTGTCTTGCTCTTTGAGTACTTGCCTGTGCAGAGATAGCAAGAACATTTCTTGTAATATCCTCAGAGTAATCTGTAAGTATTTCTTTTCTTGCAATACTATCTATAAGATTTTCCTTGTTATATTCTCCAGATACAGTCATACCTAAATTCTTAGCTTTCTCAAGTAATACACTTTCAGGTAAAGCTCTTAATACTTCCTTATAATTCCTTATCTCTTTTGAAGCTGAATCTACATAATTAGAAACTATTTTTCTTTCATCCCCTTCTTTTTCATAACCTGTATCATAAAAAGTGGTCATAGCACTATCCCATAAATTTCTAAGTGTACTTCTTATCATAGGAAGAATACCTTTAGTTCCTGCAAACATTTCTGCTATCCTTTTTCTTTGAGTAGGTATTGTAAGATTATTGATACTTTTACCCTCTGTGAAATAAGTAGGATTTATATGTTCTGAAAGTAAAGATTCCATGCTTTCCCAGTAAGCAAAAGCATCAGCATCACTTTCTATATCTTTATCAAATACTTCATCATAGTAACCTGTATTTTCCATTAGACCTGTGACTACATTCATAGTCTCTTTCTTAGGTACAAGTACAATATACTCTCCAAAATTATATACAGGTCTCATTTCATCTTCTATAAAAGTATAAATAGGACTATATCTGGTTTCTCTGCTAAAATAGTTTTCAAGATATTTAAAAGGATCCACAGAGGAAATATTATATTCTGTAGTAGAAGTTTTATTTGCATAAGCTGTTAACCTATAAGATTCAAAATCCTCAAGTCTTCTTATCTGCTCTTCTATTATTCTATCATAACTTCTACCAAGAAGTTTTTTAATTTTAGCTTCATAGGTAGACATTTCACTATCAGAAAAACTAAAGTGACTTTCATAAGGACTTCCTTTTTTACCATAAATATCTTTAAATATAGGTAACTTCCTAATATCTATAGTAATACCATTAGACATTCTCCAATCTATAATATTCTTATAGATAACTGCTCTCTCTTTACCTTTAGTCTTAAAAAATTTACCTTTTAATTCTATATCATTCTTATAGAGAGCTTTATTCCATTTTTTTGTAAATTTTGAGATTAATTCTCTTGTAGATACACCAAACTCATCTTTTCTTACAAACTTACCCATGTTAAACTTCTTATCTAATAACTTTTGATAAGCTTTTTTTAGAGAGTCTTCTATACTTCTTACATTCTGTTCTACAGATTTTACATTAATATAAATGACATTTTCTATCATTTGTGTAAGTATAGAGTCTGTCTCAGAGTTAAGACCTAATAGATACTGTTGCATGATATTAATATCCTTACCTGCATTTTTCATAGTAGCAAGAGCATCATTTATCTCCTTCTCTGTAAATTTTCCTTTATTAGTTTGCCAAAAGATATCTTCTTCCAAAAGATTTCCTGCAAACTTATACATAAAATCATTGTATTTATTTTGGAGATCAGTTACTCTTTTAAGTACAAGAGTATCATAGTCTTTAAAACTTTCTCCATCTAATATAACTCTATTTTCTTCAGGTATAGTGTTACCATCTAAGTCCTTTCCTGTTACAAGTTGACTTATAAAATCTAACCTATTAAAAATCTCTTGACTTTCAATGTCAAAGACATTCATATCTTCAATAGATTTTTCAAGACTTTTAGCTTCATTAATTATACTTTCAAAAACTTCCTCTGTATTTGTAGGTTTTAATGTAGCAAGTTCTCTTTTTAAGTCAGCTATTGTTGTATTAAATTTGGCAATTTTTTCTGCATATTCTTTAGAACCTCTACTTCTTTTATTCAGTCTCCTATACTTCTGTAAGTTAGTTTCAAGTTTCTCTAATAATTTTGTTTATATTCTTATAAGAAATTAAAGAATATTAATAGTTTCTGAGCTTCTTCATAGAAGCTAAAACACTGGAAGCATAAAATACATTTCTCTCTTTCCAAGTATTTTTGTCATATAAATTAGGGTCACCATTTTCTTCCAAGAATATTTCATAATCATTTTCTAAAGCTTCATTTAACTCAGATAAAATCTGAGGTGATGCAAGTGGAACATCTTCATCAAAGTTCAACATCTGTCTCTGCTTTAATTTCTGGTCATATTTCTTTTGAAACTCTCTTATAAACTCTTTATTCATTTCTACAACATAGTATCCTGTAATACCTTTCTGTATCCTTAAATCATCTTGCTGACTTCTTCCAGGAACATTATTATATCTTTCATATACTAAGTTGAACATAGTACCACTATTTTCTACTCCACACTTTTCCTTAGCATAATTTGAGTATTGTTCATTTTTATACTCAAATAGAGAAACATCTTTAGGTTTTACCCTATAATCCTTTGCTTTACTGTAATATATTACCTTTTCTAAGGTAAGCTGATCTAATGCTAAACTTTCTACTTTACAATTCATATTATCTACAATTATCAAATGGATTTTCCTGTAAAGCTACAGAAGCTGAGAAGCCATCATCAGGATCAAATTTATCCCCTGTTTCATCAAAAAGTAAATCTTCTGCAGCTCTTATGTGTCATCTTTTTTCCTGTATAGGGTTACTTTTTATTTTGATTTCATCTATTCTTTCAGAAGGAGAACTTATCATTTCTCCTATAGCATTGATAGTCTCTACAGCTATAGAATCCTGTTTAAGTTTCAGAACTTTCTCTATCAAATTCTTTATCAAATCTGCAAAGTTCTTTAAGATAGATTTTCCTGTAGCTTTATAAGAAGTTTCATTCATTCTTTTTCTAAAGGTATGATCACTAAATACTCCTGCAACAAATTCATCTAAATTAAATGTTCTATAAGAATAGTCTGTAAGAAGTGCTTTTTGTTTTTTATCAAGTCCTTCTATCTCAGGTATTTTATTATTTACAGGATCACTGTAATGCTTATGAAAATCTTTAAATATTTCTAAAGACTTTTCTAAGGTTAATCCTGCTGATTTTGCAAAACTTTCTATTACACTTTGAGTACCTTCTTTATACAAAGATAGTAATTTACTTATATATGGAGGCACTGTATCTGATTTATATGCTATATTCAAAGCAATTTTACCATCTTTTATAGTTAAAGTTGTTTTTTTACTATTTATATAAAACTTATTTCATTTGAAGTAACTGCATGAGTAAACTCTTCTGTAAGTGTCCTATAAAATTCTTTAGGATTCTTTTGGTACAAATCCTCATTTATATAAATAGTATTTCCTTCAAGTACTTTACCATCAATTTTAACAACACTCCCTGCAAGTACAAAGAATCCATTATAATCTTTTCCAAGATTTCTTGCTTTCACCATTATATTTGAATCTATAAATCCTTGTAAGGCAGAGAATACACCTTTAAGTTCTTGAGGAGCAGCAGATTTTAGGAAACTACTAATAGCTTCATTTATAGTCATACCATTGGAATCAAGACTTTCAATATTACCTACCTTTGAATTACTTACAGTCCTCTTACTAAATTCTTTTAAGTTTTCTGTAGGAGTATTATTGTCTTCTACAAGAGACTCTTTCCATAACTTTGAAAGGGTTATACTCATTCATACCCAGAGTACCTAACTTATTAATCCTCTCATACCTATAAGTTTTATCAGAATTTATACCTTTAAATTCATATAAAAATACCTCTTCTTTATCTGCTCTTATAGAGATATATGTAGGAATCTTGATATCATCTGGAAAGTATTCATCCTCTATATTTATTACTCCATATTTTCTTACATCAACAGCCCTCTTAATACCTAACTTTTTTGAATTAACTTTAAAAGCATCTCCTGGATTATGTTGGAAATATTGTTTTACAAATCTTGACCTCATATCCTCACTCTGTATAGAAGTATTTATATATACTCTATTGTTAATAGTATCTAAAGTAAGTACTTCATTGCCACCAAGATTTTTATTTGCAGCTTTTATAATTTGAATAAGATTAGCAAGAATCCCATTTCTTTAGTAGAAAAGTCAGAAGGTATTTCAATATAATTTCCATTATCACTATTTTCTACCCTAAAGTTCCTTATATAAGACATTACTGATCTTACAGAGGCATTTAAGAGAATATTGTAGAATCTACCATCTGTCTCCTTAATATTTGCAATAGCTGTCAGGTTAGCATCTACACCATATTTTTTATACAAAGCTATAGGGATATGATTTCTAAAACTAATAGCTCCATTTCCAGTATCTGAAAGTAAAGAGTATCTGAATAAATCTCTTGCAAGTTTCTCAAAAGTATATTCTTCACCATTAAAATCTGGTAATCTTTTCTGAGAATCCATAAGAGAGAGTATATCACTGTGAGGTTGATTCTTATTAAATCCTGTATTACTATTTACATTGTATTTAATAAGAGAGGGATCTGAGTTTTTATTTAACTCAAAGTCAAGACTTCTAAAGAAAGCCTTTCCAAATAACTCTTTAGCTGTAGCATAAAATTCATTATTAGGTTGTAAAGCAGCCTCTTCTAATTTTTTAAGATAACTTGCTAAAGAAATATTACTTTCAGTATCAATAAATAACCTACTTCTTTCATCAGAAATATTGTTCCTCTAAATATACCAAGATTATTTGCAGAATAAAAATAGTCTTTCATACTATTCATAATCCTATATCTTAAATCCATTGCAGCACCAGTATATTTATCCTGTTTATTAGTTTCAGATAAGATATCTCTAAGTTGTTCTTCTATAAAAGGATTTTCATAAGGAAATATCTGATTCCATAACCTATAACCTGTAGCAACAGTGTTTAGTATTTTAGCACTATTAGGACTATTAGACTTTCTTAGTATAGCTTGACCCCTATCATCTCCAAGATAGATATATCCCTGATCTATATATCTTGTATCCTTTCCTGATTCTCTAAATTATTATATACAATTTCACTTGGAGATTCCCCAAATAAATACTCTACATTTTCTATACCTAAAACTTCTTCAAACATATCATAAATAATGGCATTTCTCTTTGCAAGAGTATTAAAATGAGAAATACCAAGTCCTCCTTGGTCTATATTTAGATTACCCATTAAAGTATTTATATTGGTAACATGTTTTTGAAGTTCAAGAAACCTTTGATATACAGCCCATTGTTGAAGTTCATGGCTATCACCACTAAGACCTTTATAGAGTTCATCTGCAGTAAGATATTCTTCTTCCATTTCCTGCATATAGACATTGCTTATAAAGTTTGTTTCACTTCCTGCTGATATTACAAAATATCCTTCAAGACCTTTCATAAACTCTTTTTTCAAAGTCTCTGCAATCTCACTCTCAATATCTTTTGAATAATCTGCAAACATAGATTCATATTGTTCTCTTAACTCAACATATCTTCTTATAATAGGTTGATTAATAAACAGTGAAGGTAAAGACATTTCTACTGGTTTACCATCTATCATTACTATATCTATATCAAACCCTAAACTGGAAAGAAGTCCAAGAGTTCCAATAGTAAATTTATTTTCATTTCTTCTACCCATAATATTAAGTTTGGCATTATCCATAGCTGCATTCTGATTTTCCATATTTACAGTGGAAATAAATCTTCCCTCTATACCTATCTCTATTTCAGGTACTAAAGTCTTTACAAGACCAAGTTTTCCTACAGATACAAAATTTCCCATTCTTATTCGTACAGGTACTAAGTTACCTTCAGCATCCTTTGTAAGAAGTCTTAATTTATCTTTAGCTTGTTGAGCAAGTGCATTAAACACTACCCAATTAGAGTGAACTCCTTTACCTAAAGCCCCAGAAGCATTCTTTCTTAGTACATCTTTTTGATGATTATCTTCATATATAGAAAATCTACCTTTATTTTGAGATACTACTCTATCCATTAAATCAGCAGTTCTTTCAGCTACATCTGTATTTACAGTAGTAGTAATCATCTTCTGAATAGCAGGGTCAGCACTTGAATAAACTGACTTATAAATATTTATAAGTTCATTTTCAATAGATTTTAGTTGTTGTCTTTTTCTTCTTCTACTTACTAAATATTTCTCAGCAGCTTCTTTAGAAGTACTCTCAAATTTAGTATGCAAACTTCTTATCTCTTGAATAATTTCTTTTTTATTCTTAAAATTTTTTCTATCTAATACTTCTTCAAGTTCACTTATAGATATTTTTAATGTTGATTCAATCTCATTTATCTGGTTTTGAAGTTCTTGTCTTTCTTCATCAGAAATCTTCTTGTCTAATCTTTTATTTAAAGTATCAATTTCCATTTGCATAGAAGCTATAGCAAATTCCAGATTTTGTTCATTACTTATGGAATTATTTCTGAGATAGTCTTTTAAGCTATCCTTATAATTCATATACTTTTTATATAAAAAATTAATTTCTTTTTGTAAAGGGATTCCAACATCTGTATTATCAAAGAGTCTTATACTTCCATCTTTCTCTACTACATAATTCCCACTATAAGTGTACCTTGTATCAACATCATAGTCTTCACCTATCTTAGTAGTATGTTCTTTAGGAACTATCATTAAATCTCCCATTTGAGGAGGTAGAAATCCTACTATTTCAAGTAAAGAACCTGACATGTGTGCAGAAGTAGGAATACGGAAGGAGAATAATTGGAGAACTTCAGGAGAGAATTTAGAAGTATCTAATTTTCCATCCTTAATATACTCTCTCATATCTATAAGTTCATCTCTATATCTTCCATCCTTCCCTTTTACACTTCTTCTAAACTTGGAAGTAATAAGAACTTGTGCAGGTTTAACTACCCCATCCTCAATTCTTTCAGGTTTTAAACCTGTGGTAGGGTCAAAATTATCTGTAAAGATAATTCCTTGTTTAGCTTCATCTGAGAGTTGGTCTAAAGATTGATTAGGAACAAAACCCTCACTGGAAGCTACTACAAAAGCACTTCCTGGAAACTTTAATTTTACAAGTTCATTACCTACTATTGAATTTAATACACTCTCAAATTTCCTTGAATTAGAACTTAACCATAAAGGTATAGAGAACTCAGCAGATATAGGAGTAAGCCCTTGAGAATCAATCTCTTCTTTAGTATAGTAAGATACCTTTCCAGAAGTCTCATCTATAACTTTATATTTTAAAGTAAGTATTTCTTTGTCTTGTCTATGGGTTAATCTCTGAGATAGAGAGTCTCTAAGTTTCTCCATAGTTTCTATTGACTCCAAGTTTACATTGAAAGGATCAATTCCAAGTTCCTCAAATAACAAATCTCTCTTTATATTTTGTTCTTTTATAGCAAGGTCTGTAAATATTTTATATAAGTCTTGTCCAGATATCTTTCCATCTACAACTTCTATTCCAAGTTCTTCAATAGTCTCTATTTGAAATATATTAGGAAATATCTTTTCTTCTATCTCACTTATACCATTAGAAAGAATTATCTTTTCTATTTGTGAACCTCTACCTATTTCCTCTCTTCTATTATCTTTTATATTAGAATCTGTATGGTAAGGTTTATCCTGTTGTATAGAAAAGTTTTCTCTTTTAAGTATTGAATAAGAACTTGCAAGATCTTCTGAACCAAGATTATCATTCTCTATCAACATATTAATATCAACAGGGGTAGTTAAAGCACCTACCTTGTTTCCTGATTGGTAAGAAGCTCTTACATTCTTCCCAGTTTCCTGTTGCAACCTCTCCATATTCTTTCTCAGGTTATCTAATTTAGTGCCTAAAGTAAGTTTAGGTAATAAAGGAAATGCAGAAGTTTTTATATACACAAACTTCTGTATAGTAGTATCTCCTACAGGTTCAAAATACATCCCTGTATGAAGAGGTTTCATAGGTTGAAAAATATTAGGGCTAAATAATTCCTCTTCTTCTTTTATAAGATCAGTACTTTCACTAAAGTCTCCTCTGCTTTGTCTTTCAAGTTTACTATTTATAGTCTGAAATTCTTCATCTGTAACCCTACCTTGATTCTTGAGTATTTCTAAATGTTCTTTCCAAGTTACATATTCTTGAGCATCAGTAGCTTTGTTATTTAGATAACCTGCTATTTCAGGAAATATTACAGATAACTTTTGAGTAATAGACTTTATTTCAGTAGCTTTAACTTCAGCTTGTTTTTGTTTTACTTCATTTGTAATATTTGTCTGGGACTTTATAGCTCTTATTTCACCTGATATTTTTATAAGTCTGTCTATCATAGTCACAGCTTTTTCATCCTCAAGTACTTGAGGATACCAAAGTTTTACATACTCTTTAAATACAGGAGATACTTCAGAAGTATCCTCAATCATCAACTGTATATAATCAGATTTAGTACTATTAGCTACCCTGTTTCCAGGTGAAAGGAGTTCCTTTAATCTTTTAGACCTGTTATCAGAAGTCTTTTCAGATATTCTTTTATATATTACAGCTCTCTGTTCATTAAAAGATGCCTCTAAGTCAGGATTTACATTTTTAGGTGAAGATGCATCCCCATTTACAAAATCAGATTCTCTTGCAACTCCATAGTTAGCTATATCCCCTGCATAAAGCATCTGAATCTGGGCTTGTGTCAAAAAATAATTAATCGTGTAGTCATAAGCTGCAATCTGCATTTGTTGATCCTTACTTAAAGATTCACCTTTTCCAGATAAATACTTAAAGTCTATTACCTCAACTTTGGTATTTCCTTTATCATCCTGTTCAATAAATCCATTATCTACCCACTCTCCTTTGTAATAAAATTTATCATTTTCTTTAGTAGCTGTAAGCTTTCTTTCAGCACTCTCTTTAACTACATTCCAAAGTTCATCTTTTATAGCTGATCCAAAAGTCTCATTTATATAATTTAAGAGTTCATTTTCTTTAAGTTGAGAGTGTTTTAAAACATCTATTAAAGTTACTTTATTTCCATTTGAGGTAGTAATCTCTACAGTATTTAGACTTGGTATAGTTAAGATTAAATCTTTACCAAGTTTAAGACCTTGTATATTAACCTCTTGTCCTTTTAATGCAATTATTCTTTGGATTTCAGGTAATGCAAGTTGCTCAAATAATATATTTCTTAAACCTTCGCTTACACCTTCTATAACTCCATTAGTATTAATTTTAAAATTATTTCTCTTTAAATTAAGAAGTACAGTGTGTAAAGTAAATAATTGAGAGGAATCTGATAGAGTAGGGAATGACATATAACCTGTTCTTAGACTTACACCTGTGTTATTAGTAAAATCACTGTTAGCTATATCCATACCCATATCACCAAAGAATCCCATCATTGCTATATCATAGTCAATAGAGGATAACTGAGTAATACCTGCTCTTTCAGTAGAACCTGTACCTTTTCTCTTTAATGCTTCTAAACTTATATATAGAGGTTTGAATAAAGTTTGAACTTTCTTTGCAGCTTCTGTAAATTTTCCCTCAGCATCTGTTTGAGTAAGTAATCCTAATATAAAACTATTTTGACTAAAAGGATTATTTAAAAGTTTGTATACTAAAGAGTTTCTATTTGAAAGACTTCTTTCAGTAATATTTACTAACTTCCAGGATTGTTCAGTAGTAAAATTAGGTTGAGAATAGTAATTAATAGTTTTTCCTGCTATTCTTACAGATTGTTCTATGTTAAAAGTATATTTTATAACCTGTTGAATAAAATTCCTTATATAGTTATTATTCTCTCTTAGAAGAGCATTTTCTTTTAAATTGTCTAAGTCTAAAAAGGAGAACCTTGTTTAGAATTCTTAAAGTTAGCTTGCTTAGATTTACTCAGATTATTTAAATAACTTGTATTAGCAGCTAATTGAGAAAGTAGTCCTAAAGGTCTCCCATTATTCCCTTCTAAGAAAAGACTACTATAATAATCTGGATTATTATTATAGATAGCTTTGATTACACTTGGATCTATTGCAATACCAAAGTTCAATAACCAAGTTGAAACTTCAGTAAAACTATTCTCATCTGGAGTTTTAGAATATTTCTTTAATTCATCCCATTTATCTAATACTTGACTTGCAATAGTTTCATTTATTTTATAACTTGAACCTCTATCTATATTGACCAAAGGAGAACCTTTAACACCATTTCTAAAAGAAATATTATGTTTTATAAGAGGATTTTTACTATTTGCATCTAAAACTTGAAGAGTTGAATCTTCACCTTTAGTTTTTGCAAATACAAAAACCATCTCATTTCTTGTTTGATTTAATCTAAAGAGTATCTGTCTTATAAGATCTTTATCAGTAGTATTAATTTCTTCTATTCTGTCAAGTATCTTTTGCATAAAACCAAATTCAACAGGATTAGTAGCTATTTTCTCTTTCAGATTTGCTTCTAAGTTTTCAATGCTGTTATAAGTATTTGCAAGTCCATCTTGAATAGCTGAAAATACATCATCTAAAGAAGCAAATTCAGGTATTCCTGCAATCTCCTCAGTAGTAGGATTAGAAGATTCTATACCTGCAAAAACCATTTTTAATTTAGTATTAATACTTGTTTTTACATTATACTCTAAATTCAGTTTACTATAATCTTTCTCAATACTATCTTCCTCATTTAGACTAAGGTCACTTAATTCTTCTACATTAAGAAAATCTACAAGAGTTTGTCTTACAGAAGAAGGATCACTCTTGTATTCTCCAAGTCCAAGAATCTCTCCCTCATGTTCTTTGAAATACTCATAAGCAGATTTATCTTGCAAGTTATCCAAATACCTATCTATTGCACCCTCTAAAAGAGTTTCAATATCCCTGAGTGAGACTTCCTTTCTACCTATATCAAATAGTATTCTATTAAAGAGATAACTTACCACCCTTTGCTTCTGACTTTCAGTAATGGATTCTATCTTAGTAGGTTCTTGAGCAACAGTTTCTGTGGTAGTTTCTTCTGTAACAGATTGAGTTTCTTGTACTTCTGTAACAGTAGGAGCTTGTTCTTGAATTTGAGTAGACATTATTTTGTCATAATTGACTGTAAAAGTTTGTTCTATTGAACCAATTAGAACATCTATATGAGCATCTTTTAAATTATGGTTTAGTCTAATCTCTTTTAATTTAATATTTGGAGTTCTATCTCCTACTGAAGCTGTTTCATAAACTTCCTCAAAGAATTGGAAGTTTTCTTCTGCAGATGTAACAGTTCCATGAGACCTTTCAATAGTTTCTATAAAATCAAATTCAGATAAGAATTGTTCTTTTGTTTTATAAATCTTTCCTTGTTGTTCTATTGTACCCCTTCTTTTACTTGCATTTTCAGAAGTAAAAATTATCTTTTGATAGCCTTCTTTGTCTACCTCACCAACATTTACAGTAACTTTTTGTAAGCCACTTTCATCATTTTTTTGAGCATAAGGGGTACCAAATTTCTGTTGAAATTTATTTTCAGAAGTAGCAGGAACTTGTTCTTGAAGCTTAACTTCTTTTTTAGGTTCTAAAGCCTTTTGAGATTCTTGTCTTTTTTGTTGTGCAGAGATAGCTATATGAAGTTTAGGTTGTACACCAGAAACTTTCATAGTACCACCTCTTTTAAAATCTTTTATTTCTACAGTATCAAGAGTAGTATAGATATTATCTTTTAGCATCTGAATATAAGAACTCTCATTTCCAGACTTAGATTTATTAGCTGATTCATATACAACAGGTTCTCCCTGTTCATTAAAAGTAATTATATTTGTATTACTATTAAAGGCTTTCTTGTTTATTGAGAGTCTTAATTTAACAGCTTTATTGTCAGCATCCTTAAGAACTTCAGGATAAAAATCAAGAAGATTTTGGTTTACATCTATTCTTACAGTAGCCATATCATCTGAGGCAAGTATTCTTTCCATTATACCTAATGGGATATTTGCCATTTTTAAAATCTCTTCAAGATTTTTCTTAGCCTCTTTCCTTGCTTCTTCTTTAATACCTTTATCAAAAGCTCTGGATATAAGATTATTAATTCTCATTCTTGCCTGATAAAGAACTCTAAGTTTATCTTGAGAAGTATTAGTATCTCCAAAAGGATTTGAATAAGCTGTATCTACAAGCCATGCAAGATATTTTACTCTTCCATCTTCTATTGTATAAGGAGTAAGAGATACTGCTCTTCCAAGCATACTCTTATTTTCAGTGTTGTTATAAAGATCTAATAGTTCAGGGTTCACAAGATCTTCTGAAGAATAGAATATAGCAGTACCATTCTTATACTCTTTTACAAATCCTACTTGACCTTGAGAGTTTCTATATATGAAAGATACTTTAGCATCTGGATTAGATTCACTCAGAGATACTTTCTCTTGGTTATCAGGTATTTTATAATACATACCATACTCTCTTTTAGTGACTTCCATATCTACAAGTCTTACATCTGAGATTCCTTGAGAAGCATAATCATCTTTAATAAGATTCCAAATACTCTCTCTTAAAGCTCTTGTATTAGCTTGTCCATCCTCAATTAATTTTTGTTGTTTAGCATTTGCAGCTTCATCTGACATATCCATACCTCTAAAGCTGGCAGTATTTCTTTCATTCCACCAATTAGGGTTATGTATAGAAGCTCCAAGATTATATTGTATGCCATCAAAATCTATTATCATATTAATAGGTACATTGTCAAGCCATTCTTGACTACCTACTTCTGCCTTTGAAGACTTTGCCCATTCATGGAAAGGTATAACTCTATCTACTAATACACCTTTTTCATTCTTTTCCCATATTCTTACTTTATATTCACTATTATTAGGATTAAGCAATTCTTGTAAAGAAGGTATAAATACTTTTACTTTAGTACCTTCTTTCATAACATGAGGATTAAGAAATATAGACCTTCTATCATAAGCTAACTCATCAAGAAATTCTTCTCTTACAGTATCTCTTACAAATTCTACAGTACCATCTTCTCTCAATTTTACATTATAAGGTACTCCACTATATGCTATAAAATCCTCAGCAGCAGCAGTTTTTAATCCTTCATAGTTGATAGTTATACCCTTTTCATTTTTTACAGGATTCTTTTTACTATCTTCAATAGCTCTTTTAGTAGCTTCTTCTGCTTCTTTTTCTTGTCTTTCTTTAAGTTTTGCAGGGTCAGTAGCTGTTTTCTTTCTTAAATCCTTAATCATATTATTTAGCTGTTGAGCTACTTTAGTCTGATTAAGTTCAAATAAGTCAGTATATGCTTCTTGAATCTCCTTTAGATTAGCATCATAAGTTTGATTTTTAGCTTCATAATAACCATCAGCAAGATAGTTAAATATCTCTTCTACATCTTCATAAGTAAGTTCTTGATTATCAAGAAGAGATTTTATATAACCTTTTAAGGTAAGATTAGGATTTCTTAATAAGAATTTCTGTGCTAAAGATTTAGTACCACTTCTTATATCATCATAATCTTCTGTTTTAGATAATGCAGTAGGGGAACCAAAGAAAGTATCAAACCCTTCTATACCTTCTATTTCATAAGTGGTAGATTTTTGTTTATCAGCTACAGTCTCAGAAGAAGGTTTATCTGCTTTTTCTTTAATCTTTTCAACTTTCTTAGAAATCTCTCTTACTTTAGAAACTTCTTCATTTGAAACTGTTACAGTAGCTTCAGATCTTACTCTCTCAGCAGCTTTATTAGACTTATCTACTTGTTCATTTAAAGATCTTGTATCAAATTCTTCTTCTCCAGAAGTCTCTGTTATAACAAGATTATCTTCTACTTTATTAACAGGATTGGATTCCTCAGTAGAAGTAGTAGTTACTGGATTACCAGTAGCATTTTCTATAAAATCTTTTTTATCTTTAGGATCTTGAGGAACATTAGTTGAGTCTTCTCTTGCAATATTTTGTGCCATTCTCTTATCTATATCTGCAAGAGCATTCTTTGTTTCTTCTTTACCTATAAGGTTTTCATAATAATCTCTATTCTCAATAATATCATTCTTGAAACTTTCAAGACTTGCATTATTCTCTGTCTTAGATATTCTACTTATATTATTTTCAACTTTAGATTTTCTAAAGTTTTTAGCAAAACTTCTATTCTTTGTTTCAGCTATTCTTTTATCTGTATCCTCAATAACCTGCCTATTTGATATCTGTGCAACTTGTACCTCTACAGCTTTATCAAAAATATTTTCTACACCACTAATATCTACTTTTTTATTATTTTCTTCATAGACTTTTACAGCTTCATTAACAGCTTGTCTCTCAGCTTCCATCTGAGGACTCAAAGCTGTAATTTTTGATGAATTAAATGCTTCTTGTTTTACCAAGTTATTTATATATTCAGTTTCCTCTGCTGTTCTACCTACATTAAGATTCTCTAATATTTTTTCAAGGATACTTTCATTCCTATCAATCCCTCTTTCTGTTCTTCTTTTAAAAGCCTGTAATCTTGTAGCTTTCTCAGCAACATCATAATTCTCTTGACCAGTAGTCTCCTTTTGATAAATAAGATTATCAGTCATATCTTGAAATTGTTGATTTGCCTGTGAAATAAATTCTCCAAAATTATCTTTTATAAACTTAATGTCTTCTTCCTCTGTTAGTTGATACTCTTCAAGTTTCTTGGTATCTCCAGATTCTACAGCATCAAGTATTTTTTGCATCTGTTCTATCTGAGCTTCAAATGCAGTATTTTCTCCATCTCCTCTAAGAAAGTCAAATCTTAAAGCAGATTCAATATTATCTTGAGAGAGTATTTCTTTTGCCATTTTTACTTTCTCAGGATTATTTGATTTTAGAGCTTCCTTTAGTTGTTCAAGGTTTTCCTTTGCTCTTTCAGCAGAGGATTTAATAAACTGTTGACTTTCTTTATTAAACTGTTTTCTGTCTCTTGTCAAAGACATCCCCTGTGTAACTTTACCAAGACCAGCAAAAACAAACCCACCTAATACACCACCTATAACTTCATCTCTTAATTCAGTAGTAAAAACATATTCACCAAGTGTTTTACCTTCTGCAAAACCTCTTGGTTCATCTACTTTATAAGAAGCATAACTTTGTATTGTTGATTGAATACCTTCTTCCAAACCTTCAGAAATTCCCTGTATCCCAAATTCAGCAGCAGCCTTTAATCCTTTAGGCATAGTTTTAGGTAATGCTTTACCTAATAGAGTTTCTCCTGCTCCACCAAAACCTGTACTTACTCCTCTTGAACCTCTTGTCCAAGGATTATACTTACCTATTGTAGTCCATTGTAAAGCATTTAAAACAATAAGTGGACCAACCTCATGCCTATACCCTATGGTAGCAGCTTCGGAAGCTACCCTTGCAGCTTCTCTGTCAGAGTAACCCCTACCTTTATATTCCTCATAGACACTATTGTAGTTTTCCATGCCATTAATCCAACCTTCCTGAACTCCCTTCATCATACCAAAAGCAGCATCTTTTGCAATTCTGATATTATCCATTCTTGCTAAGCTACCTATCTTTCCTACTTTTCCAACTGTATTTACTTTAGCTAAATTTTTTGAAAGTTTTAAAGATTTTAATACTCTTGGTATAGATGCAGCATTTCCTATACCTTTTGTTGCAGCAGCTAAGATAGCTTGTTCTGCAAAAGTACCTACCATAATACCTGCTGTGGTTCCTAATTGTGCTATTTGATTAGCCCAATATTCTCCTGTCCACAAACTATCAGAAGTATTAAAAATAGGAAACTTCTCCATTCCAGATTTCCTTAAAGTATTAGCTGTTGTATTAAACCAATTTCCATACTCAGCATCTATATCTCCTTTTGCCATATTCATGACACCTTTTACATCCCAACTACCTATATTATCAAGAAGACCTCCTACTAAATTAGTACCAAATCCACCAGCAACATGCTTAGTTATATCCCACCAATCTTGTTGTTGTTGTCCAAAATACTCCATAGCATCTGGAGACATCTTATAAGATATACCTTTTACATTTTTATACCTTGAAGGAATATAACCTACTTCACTTTGTCCAAGACTTGCACCACTGGGAGAAGTAACAACACCTTTAGATATCATATCTCTTGTATCTGCACTTGCTTTATCAAGATTTTTTTCAAACTTTGAAAATAATTCTTGGTCAGAAAGATTAGAAGTACTTATTTTGGGAACAGTTTTTATAACAGGTTCCTTACTATTATTCAGGAGTTCTTGGGCTGTAATTGGTTCAGGCATATTATTTATTAAAACTTAAAAACATTTTTACTAACTCTAAAGTTGATTTAGCTTCATAGTAGGAATTATCTTTCTTTCTCATTAATTCACCAGCAGAATTTTCAAATAAGTATCTATATCCATCTCCATACTCATATATTCTAATATTGAAATTCCTAATATTATCTCCTATTGGGAATGGGTATGTAAATCGGGAATACATATTAGTATCTTCATCTTGTTTATTAGGACCAGCTACTTTAGCATTTAATGAAATTGCATTTAAATCATCTAAAAGATAACTAAGAGTCTCAGTTTCAGGATCTCTTTTAAGTAGCATACCAAATTTATCACTTTCTTTTAATCCTGTATAATAATCAGGGTTACCATTTATAATGTTAAATTGAGCAATACTATTTATATCATTTGTAGTAGGAGCTACAAGATATTTAGTACCATTTATAGTTACAATATTACCTGCTGCTCCAAAGATAGTGTGAGATAAAGAACCATCTATTTGCATATCTACTTGACCTGTTTCAAATAAAATCTTTATATTATTTTTACCTTTTCCACCAATAACTTCATTTGTTTTTATATCCCTCAATTGCCATTTACTTATATTATTCTTGAGGAATCTTTTCATAGCTTCTTGACCAGGAGCAGTCATAGGAAGGAGATCAGAATTTATAGTACTTGCTGTATTACTTTCCTTTTCAAATTCTTTTCTCATCCTCTTTTCATAAGATTCTAAAAGAATTTTATTTATATCCTCTGGAGTTCTAAAAATAAGTTCACCTGTATAACTTGGTGCTCCCAAATAAGATCTTGCAGCACTCAAAACTTCTTCTTTTTCAGCTTCTGCTACTTCAACTGATAAACCTCTATAATTCTTTGCTATTGCATTTCTTGTAGCTTCTGTAAATCCATTTTTCTTAACCTCTTCATTAAAATCCATTACCATTTCCTTTTGTTCAGGTGTAAGATCCATGTCTCTAAGAACTCTATCTCTATATGTATCCCATCTTAAAATAGCAGCTTTACTATTATTTTTAGTAGCCCCTAAAGTTTCTTCTATAGTCATAGCTCCACTTAATTCAGTAGGAATAGCTTCATAATCTTGTCCTTGTAAATTAAAATCAGACAATATTTTATTAGCTTGCTCTTCTGCTTTTTTATCTCCCTTTTGTGCCTTAGCCATTAGACTATAATATTCTTTAAGAGTAGCTACTCTTTCTCTACCACCTTGTCTTAATCCTTCAAGTTCCATAGCATTTGCATGTTTAGTGGTAGCCATCTCTCTTTGGAAAGCCTGTTGAGAATACATTTGAGCAATAGGATCTGCTTTCCTTGTTTGTTCATCATAAGAGAATATTTCTCCTGCGGATTTGATAGCTCCTGTCCATGCAAACTCTGGATTAAAATCTTCTTTTACACCAGATATAGCTATAGTACCATCTGAAAGAGGTACTCTAAAACCTTCCATCATTTGTAATTTAGGATCAAGTTTACCAAATCTTTCTTGTTCTGCTATAGCTTGTTCTCTTGTCATTCTATTTCCTTTAGTATCATAATAAGTAGTATGAGAAATAGGTTGTCCTGTTTTAGGATCTACATAACCAGGAACACCAAACCTTGCCATTTGTCTTAAATAAGCCTGTGCCTGAGGGTCAGAGGCTAATAATCCATAGTAAGATTTTTCAACATCTTCTGGACTTATTCTTTTACCATCTATGATATACATGCCATCTTTAACACTATAAGAGTTAGCTTTCATTTTAGATAACCAATCTTGAAACTTTTTATCTGTAGGGTCAAAAGTTACAAGTTGTTCTCCTTGAAAAGTACTTGATAGAGAACCTTTATCACCTGTTCTATCTTTCCACTCTTGTAAAAAGTAATTAAGACCCATGTTATATAATTCAGGGTCTGTCTCTCTTACTTTTTTATTTTCCTCTTGCCACCTTGCAAAATTAGATGCACTTTGCTGTATTTTAGATATCTCTCCACTATTTACATCCTGTTGTAATTCTTTAGAGAGTTTTGTAATCTCAGGACTAAACTTCCTCCAGTTAGTAGGATTAGAAGCTATTTCTTTTTGAAGTCTTGTAGTTATATCTTCTGCTGCTCCTGAGTATCTATCTTGTATTCTTTTTACATTAGCCTTTTCTGCTTCATCAGGTATATGTTGAATATCTATATTACCAAACATTTCTGCAGTAGCAAGAGTTTGTTCTATACCTTGGTCAGTAGTTTGCATAACCTGACTTGCAAGTTCCCAAGGAGGTTGATAAACAAAATCCTCTACAAATCTTGGTGTTGAAGTTTTATAAAATCTTGATGCCATGTTATATTGCTAATAATTTATCTAAATATTCCATATAAGTATCATATTCTTCTTTTGAAGCAAAAGGTGTACCTGTATTAGGATTTATAACTGTAGCCCAGTCATTACTTTTACTTTTAATAGAAGTCCCTGCATCAGGACCTTTACCTGTTATCTTTCCAGTTGAAGGATCAAATCTTGTATATTGAGAAGATTGATTAAGAAGATCTCCTATAACCCCTCTCTGTTTCATTTCATTAAAGGTTTTACCTGTTCTTGAAATACCTTCACCAATAGTAAGTTTATCTTGTCCAAGATTAGTATAGAAAGCAGCAAGGTCTTGTCTATCAGCTAAATCTCTTGCTTGTTCTCCTTGCATTTCATAATAATCTTTTTGAATTTGAAGTTGACTTTTCTGTGAAAGAAGTTGTTGTAATCCCTGTAAGTAATTACCACTTACATCAGTAGCAGCTTTGTTCTTACCCATTTCTGTGGCAATATCCATAGTTCTCATAGTATTTACTCCTCTTGCCCCAGATCTTCCTCTATTTCTTGCAGCTACAGCACTTCTTTCAAGACCCATTAAAGCATCATCTCTAACTTGTCCTGTAAGACCCATAGCTT
Organism: Dermolepida albohirtum; assembly: GCA_031893035.1. NCBI lineage: Eukaryota > Metazoa > Arthropoda > Insecta > Coleoptera > Scarabaeidae > Dermolepida > Dermolepida albohirtum. The sequence goes on along the minus strand of JAVIWB010006212.1, from coordinate 34,871 downwards.
CATCCATAGTCTTAAGAGCATCTTCTCCAAATCCTTTGTAAGCATTTATATTAGGTGTATCCTGTCCTCTCATTTGTAGAGTATTCTGATAAGGGGCAAAAGTCTGATATAAATTACCTGCTAATCCTATGTAATCACCTGGAGTTACATCCTTTGCAGCATTCCCTACTAAATCTCCAAGTATACGAAATCTCTGCCCTAAAGTCAATCCTTCTTTATCCTCTTTTGTAGCAGTACCACCTTCTTTCATCTTCTTTCTTTTTACAGTACCACCACATTTAAAGTTGTCAGCAGCAGAAACCAAATTCTGAAAAAGCATATCCATAGAATCCTCAGCCTCATTTATATTTAATACTCTTTTAAGAGTATTTTTTGAAATAGGATCTGCACTATTATCAAATGCTTTTCTTGCTTTTTTCTCTTTATTTTCTCTACTTCTTTTTCTATCAGCCATAGTTTTACCATCAATAGATACTCTTTTAGAATATACATCTGTAAGATTAGGAAGATTGACATCTATACCACCATTCTCATGAGAAGGTCCTTGAAATTCTAACATATCCCCATTTGGAGTTTCTGCCATCTCTCCTCCTTCTACTTCTACTGGAGCATAGAAAGGATCTATGGTGCCACCGGTAGCTTTTTTCCACTTGCTTGCATTCTTTGCAAAGTTAGCTCTCTTGACAGTTGTAGGACTGTACTTGCTTTTATTTGCAAGAACTTTAGAAGCAAATCCCTGTACTGACAAACCTTTAGCTTTTGCCTGTTTAGTAAACTTACCTCTATTCTCAGGTTTTATCTTTATAGTACCCCCACTCTTGGCATAGAAGTTCCCAAGACTATCAGAATCCATTGATACTTCTTCAGAAACAGCAGAACCTGTATCACTGGAAATATCTCCAATAGCAGAAGCTCCAGATCCTCCCCCACCTTTAGCAGAAGAAAGCATAGAACTCACTTGTGCTATTGCAGCAGAAAGACCTTGAAGACCTTTAACCCATCCATTCTGAGAAGATTCATAATCAGCTTGAGCAAGATCTATCTGATTCTGTGTAATCATCTGAGAAGGGGTTTCTATATAATCATTTATTTTACCTCCAGTTAAGCATTTTCTTTTTTTCATTTTTATTTGAAAGAATATACAGTTTAATTTTACCTTACAGATAAATTTTCACTGTTTGATGAAAAATTTGTAATAAGCTTTACATCTGCAAATGTATCAAATGTAAATCTAACTACCAAATATTTATCTCTAAAGTTTTGTATATCTGTCCAATCTTTGTTATAATTTATATTACTTGGTATAAGAACCTTATCAATGAAATAGGTACTTAAAATATCTTTAGGATTTGAGGAAAAGAAAGGTTTATTCTTATCTACTACTAAATCCCTTAGGTCATTTATAGACCAATCCCTTTCATTTTTACTTACAATTATTTGATTAAAATCTGAGTTTATAATTTGATCTCCAATAAAATTAAAAGAATCTTTATTCTTAATATTAAGTTTCAACTCTCCTGAACACTGAGTAGAATTATAAGCTACCATTTTATCAAAGAAAACACCATCTACTGCATAATAACTATTAGAGTCAGAGTCATATTTTACTGCCTGTAAATAGATTTTAATATCCTCATATAACTTATTTTGTAAAGGATTTCCTGCCATTACATATTCTAAAATATAAGGAGCTTTAGTACCATAGAAAGTAAGATATTCACCTTTTAATCCATGCTCCCATATAGTATAATCCCATTTCTTTAGACTAAAAAGTCTTTCAGGAATCTGTATATAGAAAGAGGGTATAAAGGAATAAAAACTTTCCCAGTAACCTTTCTCAATATTAAAACCTATAGTCCAAGAATTATCTGTGGTACCATTAGAAAATCTTATAATATCTTTCTTAGTAAATAGTATCAGACTATTATTACTATCATAAGAAGCATGATATCCTACACCAGAAGAATAAAAAGGATTATCATTAATTATGGTAGAATCTCCTTCTAAGTCTGCTTTTATTGCAAGATTATCCTCAAACCACCTTGACATACCTATTTTAGAAATTGCAGTTACTTTCTCACCATTAAATTGGAAAATAGTTTTTTGAGATTCACTTACAAAAAATACACCATGAGGAGTTTTAAGATGAGACCATTTATGCTGAGTACCAGCACTGTGTCCAGTTTCATCATCTATAATTTTTTGAGGAGGAATTTCAAAGTAACTTCCAGTACCTATAAAAGAGACTATTTCATCAGTAACTCTTTCCTGATAATTCTTTGGTAGTTGCCATAGAGCTTCTCTTGTATGAATAAATAGATGATTCTGTATCTTAAAGATATTAGTAATTTCACCTGTTTCTCCCTCAATATCAGTATAGTTATTAGGTAAGAATATCTTATAGTTATCAGTAAGTTCTTCTTGAAAACTTTGCTCTGAATAAAATACTCTATGAGGGAAAGTCTCTACACAATCTGAACAACAATCATATTCTAAACCTAAATGAAAGTAAGGTTTCTGTCTTTCCCTTCTATGTAAATCAGGATTAACTTCATACCATTCACCAGTAGCATAACCTTGATATAATCTACCTTGATCTTGATCTGGATCTAATATAGAAAGTTTTTCAAGTGATCTTCTTCTAAAAAACTCATTACTATGATAAATATCTTGTGCATAATCAGTATCAGCTTTATCAACACTTAAATCCATAGGTGAATCTATAAAATCAGGAAGACCCATAGTATTACCTTGCCTTAAAGAAATATTTACAGATGACTCAAACCATAATCCATTTATAACATCAATGTGCCATTGAATTTCATCATCTGATATTTTCTTTCTTACCCCAGTAACATCATCTTCAAATAAATCTTTTGTAACTCCATCTTTAGTTACTTCACTAAGCCCTTCTTTATACTTTTTTTCGTAAATATCTGAAAATCTTTCTAACTTAATTCCACTTGCAATAGAACTTATACCTCCTGCTACTGCCATTAATCCTGCTGCTACTCCTACTAAAGCTAAAGATGTCCCTGCTGAAAAAACAGCAGCTATTACACCTATAACAGCTAAAACTCCACCTAAAATAAATTTCCAAACACTTTTTTTTGTTTTTCTTTTTTTAGGTCTCACATCATAAAAGACAGAATTTGAATAAGTCATAGGACCTATATAAGTATCCCCATGAAAAATTTTATCTGTTATTATTTTAGAAGAAGATATTATATTATAATGTTCAGCATAGTAAGGTAAATTTCTAAATTCTGAATAATGATTTGAAATATATCTTGTAAGATATACATAGGGAATATTATTTATAGATGATCTCATAACAGACAAATTACCATAAAAGTGTGAGGACTCTGATTTATCAGGATACTCCTCTTTTAAAATTATCTGCCAGTCTTCCCAAGTAGTTACATCTATCCAATCTTTGAGTTTAAAATTAATTGTAGTTACAAACTTAGGTATTGTCACCCATCTCTCACTTGTAAAAAATATATCATCAACAGTATTTGTTAAAGAAATAAAACCTATTCTATTATCACTGGATATATTACAAACATCTTTATTACCAGTTGGAATAACAGTATTTTTATTACTGACTGCATCAAGATAAAATATCTCTTTTATAGAAATACCTTTAAAAATATCTGATATTGTACCTGTAACATATTTTGTATCTCTTACCTTTATTATATTATGTAAAGAAAATCCATCCTTATCTCCTCCACTATGATATTTAGGATCAAAACTTGTTCCTGGATAAGCATCATCTACATATTCTTGCATTATTCTTTCACCCCAGAAACTTCCAATCATATTATTATCTTCTCCAAGTGTAACAGTTGGATTCCAATAACCGGTGAAACTACCTTCTTGTAAAAAATTTACTCCTATACTTGTGTACTCTTTTTTATTAAAAAGAAATTCTGGGTGTGTAAATGAAAATAAATATTTTGAAGTAGGTATTTTTGTATTTCCAATAGCTTGTGGAGCACATAACCCATAAGCAATAAATTTTTTATATTCTGTTACAGGATATACTATCACCAGAATCAAGAATAGATTTATCTCTTTCTTTTCTTTCATTCCTTACTATTTGATAACCTGTTATCTTGTTTCTACCCTCTAAAACAGGAACTTCTATATTAGAGAATTGTATCCCAAATATAGGTACTACATGTCTTAAAGAACTTTTAATTTCTCCTACTGAGTCATAATATTCGATAGAATATACTACGCTTACAGAATATTTACTTTTATCTATTTCTACTCCTGTTAAGAAGTTATGCAAACTTACTACTTCATATTTCATATCATAAGTAGTATATTCCCCATTTAAAATTACTAATCTGGTCTCTGTAGTTGTAGGTGAAGATAAAGGGGTTCTATAATAATTAAAAGTTTTTGACTCATTAACAGTGACTCCTCCAAAAGAACCTGTGAATTTTATTTCTCCTGAAACAGCTCCAAGATTTTCAGTAGGTGTTATTGTATATTTTGCTATTAAATGAGATATTTTTCCTACATAAGAAGATTCTTCTATAAATTTTTTTTCTACAAAACCTACTCCTGCCATACTCCTTGTAGGAAATCTATGATGTCTTACATACTGACCCTTTAAAGAATTACCCATAGAATCCTTTCCCCAGTAATCCTCATCACAATTAGAAGAATCTGTATATTGAGAAGTTCCTATATTATTAGAAGACATATTTGTTGTAGTATCTCCTGGAGCTTTACCTGGTATATGAAATACAGGAGATGTAGTACCATCTTCAAAGTAGTAAACTATACCAAAGGAATATATTTCACCTGGCATATAACCTAATTTTCTATTGTGGATATTAGGATGCTTAGGACTACTTGAAGAAGTATTTAAAGTTACAACTTCTCCAGAAGTATCTAATACAATATCCTCAGTTACATAGTTAGATTTAATTTTTGAAGCATATTTCTGTAACTCACAGTAATTTAATTGTTTACCTTTTGTATTACCAAATATTAATCTATTTTCAACCTGTTCTATGGAACCTGCTGTATAAAATCTTTCAGTAACTTGAGCTATTTCTTCTAAAGTACCTTTACTTAAAACTTCTGAACCTGAAATAGTATATTGTGTAGTATCTGTTGAAATAGGTTGAGTATAACTAACATCTGAAACTTCCCCAGTACCATTAGTAGCCTGTATAATAGCTATTCTATAAAAAATATAGTTAGTATCTAAGTTACTAAAATTAAGTGTAATAGCTTTATCAGTAGTATCTCCAAAGTCCTGAAATTCTGTTTTCTTATTAGAGGAACCTCTTATAGTACTAAATTCCTTATTAGGATTATCATGGTAAACAAGAACTGTATCACATATAGCAAACCACTCAGTAGGATTGAGATCACCATCTAAGTATTGTACTGCAAAGTTATAAGAACCTGCTTTTAAGATACCCCCTGTTACTACTTCTACATTAGATACTTGAGGTATCACATTTACTTTAGGAATAAGTTCTGTCTTATTTGCATCAAATACACCATCAGTTACAAAATCTTCTTCTTTATTTAATATATAGTATCTGGGTGGATTATGATTATCTGTAAAGTAAATAGTCTCATCACATCCTCTTCTTAATCTGTAGATGGCATCAATAGGTTTGGTAACTTTGAAATTTAATTTATTAGTGGAACTCCCATCATTGACTATGGTAGTGTAACCTTCATCAGCATGATACACACCTATCTCTGAGTAATATTTATATTTCCAATAAGGATTTGGTCCTGCTACATAGACTTCAGGTTCTGCTCTATGAAGAAATAGTACAGTTCTTTTATTACCTATATATACTTTACCTATTGGATCATAATCTTCAGGTAAACTACCAGCAGGAAAATTAGATTCTATATTACTTCTAAAGGGAGCATCACCATCCTCAGTTACAGTATTTAATGCAAACCTTAGAGATCCTTCAGGTTGTACCTGAAGAGAAGAATCCATATTCATTCCTCCACTTAATTGAGATACTTTTTTACTATAAATTTCATCTGCCATGACTATACCCTCTTCTATTATCAGGATTATTAAAAGGTCTTGATTCTTCTCTCCCAAGATTTCCAAACCATCCATAGTATGAAGTTGTTCTTGGTATAATATAAAGTGACTGCTCAAGAAGATTTTGATATTGATCTAATCCAGAAGGCATTCTCATTTTGTTGACAGTCTGCTTCACATACTTTAGCCATCTTTCCTCTGCCTCTTTTGCCTCCAAGTTAAAACCTTCTCTCCCAGCCCACCTATATCTCTCTGCAATTTTCCACTTGATATAATAAGTAATTGCAGTTATACAGGAAATATCATCAGGAATAACAGGATAACCTGTTACAGAGTCTACCATAGACCTTAAATAAGACATTACTATTTGACCCTCTTTAAAAGAAAGCCTTATGCAAAGATTTGGAAAACCTCCTATTAAGCTGTATTCATCCACACAGGTATGGTATAACTTCTTTATATTCTCATTCTTTTCTTCTGCTACAAGAGCATTCATAAAACTATGGTTAGACAATCTTACCACAGAGAAGTTCTCTCTATAATAAGGGGAACCTAACCATAATTGATATTCATACTTTAAATCATAGTAAGGTCTATAATAAGCTAAATCATATTCTCCTATAATCTTACCATCTTTATCTACACAGAAAGGATGTGGAATAAAATCCTTTTCTTTTTCCATTTCCTTTGGTAAAGGACACTTCTTACAATCTTCTTTTTTATAGGAATTATTTCTTGCTATTTGGATAACGCCCTTAAAACCAATAGGAACTTCTGAGGTATAATCTTTTACTTCAAGAACTGCAAGAGCTTCTTCCATTAACTCTCTAATATCCATAAAACCTAAGGCTTCCCCTGTCCACTCTATAATATCAGATTCAGAAAAATCTGCATCTCTTAAATCTCTATTGAACTTATTAAGGATAGTCTCTACTGTTGTATATTGAATTTTCATTTTTTTTCCTCCTAGTAATATATTCTTTACCTTCTAAAATAGCTTTATACAATTTTCTTTTATTGACTCTTGCCATCTTTAAATTATATACAAATTTATTAGATAGAAAAACATCTGCTTTTCTCCAATTAAATTTATACCTTACCCCTTCTGAGTGTTCATTAGTATTATAAACTATTTGTTTTTTTTCCTCACACTCAGGACATATCTCATATAACTCTTTAGTTTTCTTCCAATTAGGAGATAACCCCATTATATTTCCATCCTTATCCAATCTTACTTTTTCCTTTAGACCTAATACACTTAAAGCACCTATCTTTCCAGGTAGAGATACTTGTTCACCATCTATAACCTTTTGTACAATAAACTTCATAAACTCTGCATTTATCTTCAAGTACTCAGCTCTTGTCATAGGTTTAATATCTTTTTGTTTGCATCTTTCTTTATACAAATCAAAAGTACTTATAAAACTTTGTGGCATAATTATCTTGTTTGATTTTTATTATTATTAACAATTTCCTTATCTGGAATTTGTATAAAAGGTCAGCTATTAAGTTCTTTCACTGATATTTCTATTGCTGTTTCTATAAGAGAAGAATCTAAAGGAAATGTTTTATCAAGAATATCCTTACAATCTTCTTCACAATCTATACATTTACAATATTGCTCAAAATTATCTACTTCTAAAGGATCTTCAAATATACCTTTAATTTGTACTAATATTGGTATATTGGAACCATATACATATAGATACCCATTCTCAAAGATATATCTCCCTAATTTTGAAGTATATCTACTTCCTGATGAATATACAAGTTCAGTTTTAGAGGATGAATTATATCTTATACTACCATCAATATTCATTACCCATTCTATCAAATCTCTATTATAATCTGTTAGAGGTCTGGGTAAAGTATATTTTGACCTTTTAACACTACATCCTTTTGGAGGAACACAAGGACAATTATGAGAAGAGACTTCTATTAGTTCTACACAAGATAATACTTGATAGTTCCAATCAGAAATCCTCTGTTTTTGTTTTGCCTGTTGAGTTAAAAGTCTTGCTCTTACAGTAAGTAATTTATGGAAAATATGTCTTTCTGTAAGCCTGCTATCATCACTTTGTGCCCCTTTTGAGTAAAGTGATTGTATTCTTTGTATTACTTCTGAGTTTAGCATCTGTCTAATATTTTTGTATAGTCATCTGTATCATAGACACCATAAGTACCATTATCTCTTAACCATATTAATTTCCTATAAGATACTTCTAAACCAAGTACCTGTTGAGCTAATATCTGATAGTAAGAAAGTTGAAGTTGATATTTATTAAAAGGACTATCTAAAAGAAAATCAAAGTCTTCTATCATTCTTTGTCCTTTATAATTTTTGAATAAGTCTTTGTTGGTATTATGTGTTACAAGTAATCTTTTAGTAGCCAAGTAAGTATGAGATTCACTATCTACCTCAATACATTTTGTATCAACTTGATCAGTTTCTTCTATTCTTGAAATATTTCTATATTTATGTTTACTATTTGTATAAAAAAAGATATCTTGATTTCTACAAAGAAAAGGGTTAAAATCTTTAGTAGTAAAACATACATCCCAACCTTGAAGAATTTTATTATTATAGTATTTTTTACATGGAATAACTGTACATTTTATACCTAAACTACTTAGAAGTTCAGCACAAAAATTTACTTGATTCTCCTTAGTTGTAGTTAAAACAAATCTCTTTCTCGTATTATTATAATATCCATCAGCATCCATTAAACCTCTTAATAAATCTATTTTTTGTTCTTTTGAAGATAAGATATAATCTATAGGTATATGTTTATTAGACAAAAGATTTAAATCTCTAAAAGTAGATGCAACACCTAAAATAGTTCTTGTTTGAGCTTTTCCAGCACCACCTTGTGATACATCTCTACCTAAAGAATAACCTCTTTTTTCTATCTCTTTCCATACTTCTGGATTAGCTTGAGTTATTTTTGTATCTACACTGTGTCCATCACCTAACCATACCCCCAAAACATAAGGGTCAATAGGTAGAGATTTACCAGAAATATCTATACTTTTTGCATTAAATATTTTAGGTTTATAATTTGCAGGTACATACCCTGTAAATTTATCTAAGTGTTTTTTTAAATCCTTTGCTGTCATAACTATCTCTTTTGAAATACCATTTGTCACAAAAGTCACTAACCATCTATGATCTTCATCACAAACAATTTCTTCTTTATTATCAAATATTATTTTCAGACAAGGCTTTTTATGAATACAAGATATCCCTGTTATATTACATAATTTTCCTTCTTTATCAAAAACTTTATCCTTATAAGATAAGTCTTTCATTTTCTTCCATCCTGTATCAGTCAATATATCAGTATCAAGAGGTAGTCCTTTGTAATCTGCAACTATGTATTTATTACTTTGAGTATTATATAAAAGAACATCAGCAGTTCCTGCATATAATTTAGTTTTATGATACATCCTTAACTCCATTATAACAGGTAATATATGAGGAGGTAAATCATTCCAGAACTTCATTATAGCTATGTCAAAATTAGACTGTGGTCTAAGACTTCTATTAAAAGGATATAATTCTCCAAATAAATGAGCTTTATTTCCTTTTACAATACTTATCTCATTTTTCTTTCTCCACTGCTTTTCAAGTTCATCCTGAGAGATACCCAATCTTAAAGATTTTCTTGCACTCTCTCTTTGTACATTAAAAGGTACATAAAATTGTTTTATTAAATCAGAGACAGATTTCTCTATTCTTACACTTCCTACATGATAAGTATGAGATGCAGCATCAAAAGTGAGATCACTAAAAGTATCTATTATTTCTTTTCTTTCTAACATCATTTTAAAATAAAAAATAGTTTTAACTTGTATTGCAAAGATAAAACTATTTTCTTAAAAAAGAGTGCTTTACTGTTTGTATTTTAGTACATCCAAGTTACTTTTTGAGTATGGTTTTTACTATCATCAACATGGATATAAGTTTTGGCAACACCAAATCTTGTAAAACCTGCTTTCAATAAAGCATCAATAATTTTAAATCTATTGCTTTCAGTATTACATACAATATCTACTGCTCTTCCTAAAGTATGGGCACCAGTCCCAGATCTACCTTTACTTTTATCCCATGCAGTAGATCTGTAAGCAGAATTAATAACAATAGGTATCCCTGCAATATTCCTAAGTAAATCAAGTTTATCCATTGTTTCCTGCTGCATATCTTGTAAAGAACAGGAGGGTGTACACCTATTAAACTCTTTTTCTGTAAAATATTTACTTGTTATCATCTTTTTTTGTAGGTATATCTTCTTTATGTAAAATTCTTTTTGCGCAGTCTCTTCTATAACATGCAAATTCTTCTACATGTTTTCTCTCTGCTATCTCTTCACTTATTGTTTTTTGAAGACCTTCCAGTTTTCTTTGTAAGTCAGATATAAAGTAGTTTTGCTTTTTTGCACTTTCTCTACATTCATCTAACTGAATTTTGTACTCATCTATGGTTTGCCTATAGACTTTCACTAAATCATGTGAATCTTGTATAATAATTTTTTGTCCTGAGATTACTTCATCATAGGTTTCTCTTTGCTTTACTATACTGTCAAGAAGTTTATCCATAACAGTAGAAGTTTTACCTACAAGATCTGCATTCTCAGAACCTTTTTTTTGTTTAAAAAGAAGGATATAGGAGAGTCCGCCCCCTCCTATAAATCCTAAGACTATTTGTAGTACACTTTGTATATCAAACATACTTCAACATCTTTAATAAGAAAGTCTATGTTTCAAATTTTGATAACCTTTGACTTTATAGTTAATCTTCTTCCAGTAGTTTAGAAATAGCTTCTCTATAAATATAAGGAAATTTTGAAATAATAGCATTTACCAATGGCTTATATTTTTCTTCTACTTCTATAGTACCATTGTAATAGATATTTTTACCAAAATCTCTTTCAGCAACATCAGTTGCTGTGTTATAAATAGCATTACCTATTTCTTTACTTAAATCTAAATACTCTACTGCTCCAGTAATATTTTCAACTGGAATTTTTACGAAATTAATTTCCATCACTAAATAATTTTAAAATTGTTTCTTTCAAATTCAAATCTAATAGATTAAGTTGTAAACCATCTACTCTAAGCATAAAACCATTTTGATGTGCTGTAGCTTCACCTTTACGTGAACCTGTTTCATCTAACACAGTAAAAGTTACATTTGTTACTGTTTCTTTTGTTTCTCCATCATCTGTTGTAGTGCGAGAAATCTGTTCATGTTGTTTTTTTAGTTCCATAATTTTTTTATTTTAATTAAGAAGTTAAAATTAGAATGTTTGTTTTAAAATTTAATCTTTGAACCAGCCGAAATACCATCTTGAATTAACTCTATCATAAACACAATAATGCCATTTATATTCACTCATGTTGTGAGAAGTTCCTGCATTTCCTTCTTTAGTATATAGATCTTGATAAGATCTAAGAGTAACATTACTGTAGTTATTAACCCATATCCAATATTCTTGACCATCCTCAGGATTACTTGGAAGCCATATTGTAGTATTACTTGCTATAGCAAAAATATTTCTTTCCATTGTACCAAGATAAACTGTGCCTGATACTCTTCTTGTCCTAAATCTTGCCCCTGCAATATCTCCCTTTACAATATATAAAGCATGATTTCCTGTATATTGATAGGTACTATCATCATAGGCAGTAGATCCTTGTATATCCAGATATATTCCAACATTTCCATATGGTAAACCAGTAATTGATCTTGATATCTGTATTCTTTGTGTCCCAAGAATTGCTCCACCAGATGTACCTGGATATACATCTGCACCTATATAAACAGAAGAGTATCTCCCTGTAAATCTTAATAGAGATGCAGATAATAGCATGCTATCATACTCTCTTGTAGATACAAGATTACTTTCGCTTATTGAAAAACTACCAATACTACCACTTGTAGAATATAAAGACCCAGAAAAAGTACCACTTGTAGCGTTTATTATACCACTGAAATATCCATTAGCAGCATATAGATATCCTTCAGAAGAGACTCTAAAATTGGCAGATTCTATATCTCCTAAATAAGCTCCAGCATAGAATGGATAATTTGTAGAAGACATACCAGAATATTTATTGCTGGCATTTACAGTATATAGATTGCTATCATTAATAATCCATCCTCCTATAGATCCATTTTGTGCAGTAATAGTTCCAGATATTTCCGCTTTAGTAGCCCATAGAGAACCATCTTTATAAACTCTAAAAGGAGCATTATTTCTATTATTATAGTTAGTCCCTGCATAGAAAGCCCAATCTTCAGGTGACATTCCAGCAGAAGAAGAAGAACTAAGTGTATCATCCCTATATAAAAAATCATCTGCTATACTCCAACCACCTATTCTACCTGTATAAGCATCTATTTCACCTTGTATATAAGCATTTTCAGCATGTAAATTTCCTGTATTAGATACTCTAAAAGGGGCATTAGCTCTACCAGCATGATAGGCTCCTGCATAGAAAGTCCAATCTGAAGGACTTAATCCACCTGAATTATTAGAAGCTGTTCCTACATAGTGTAAGAAATCTTGAAATATTTCCCATCCTCCTATATTACCAGCATTAGCATATATCTCTCCTCTAATTATTGCATTAGAAGCAATTAATTCACCACTATTAGATACTTTAAATGGCGCAAGCTCTCTATTAGCCCAAGTTTGACCGGCATAAAACGGGTAATCTTTCGGAGACATACCACAGCTTAAAAGGTTGTTATCTAAGTATAGAGCCTCTGACCCGATATTCCAACTACCTATAGTTCCACTACTTGAATAGATACTTCCTACTATATAAGCATCAGTAGCTACTAAGTATCCATTTGGATAAACTCTAAAGGGAGCAGAAGTTCTATTATTAAGAGTTGCACCTGCAAAAAAAGGAAGATCAGATGGAACCATACCTACTCCATATCCAAAAACTGTGTATAAATAATTAGGTCCTATACTCCATCCTCCTATATCACCTGAACTTGCAGATATCTCTCCAGATATTTCTGCATTAGAAGCATAAAGAAAACCAGATGTATCTACTTTAAAAGTAGCTGAAGCTCTACTTGCATAGCTTGCTCCAGCAAAGAAAGGATAATCAATTGCAGACATACCTGCTCCTGCCCCTGAATTTGAATACAGAGAGTAATCATGAATACTCCAATAACCTATGCTTCCTGTTAAAGCTCTGACATTTCCAGATATATTGACATTCTCAAAATATCCTAAACTGGTATATAATCCATAACCTGATAAACTACCCCATACAGGTGAGGTAATACCATTAAGTTTACCTAATCTTACTTTAGTCTTACCTGTTAGGTCGTAATTGGTAACACCATCTAATACATCTAAATAAGGTGCATAATCATCTGAAGAAGTAAGGTATAAAGCTCCTTGTCTGTAAAGATGGATTGCAGAACCCATTCTTACAACTGTGTCACCTGCCTCTGGTATACCATCACCATGATAATAATCTAAAGCATCGTCAACAGGGTTGTGCCTTTTTACTAAAGTAACATAATCGTCAGTTAATAGGTAAACCTTTGCAGAATAATACTTTACATTTCTACCATCCCAATGTTGACATCTAATCCAGTCACCAACCATAAAAGGATGATTTAATCGTCCACCATCCCTATCAAACCAAAGATAATAATGTGTATAAACATAAAAGTTATCGGAGGCTAATATTTCTGAAGTTACATGATCTACTTTCATTGCATCACTAACCCAGATACTGCCATTACTTGCTCTTATCTGATTAATAACCAGCTCATAAACTGACATACTTTTTCTGACTGTCAGATAGTCAACAGTTAGCCTGTTTTCGGAGGGGTCTATTCTCCAACCTGATCCTGAAAAGCCTGACACAAAAGAAGTTGTTCCAACAGTACCAAGTGCTTGTATGGAGGTTGCATTATTAGCTATGAAAGTGCCACTTGCAGTTACATTTTGCGCAAAGTAAGCTGCCCCATTCAATCCTAACTCAATATTGGGAACTCCGTTTTGCACAATGGCAATCATGTGGTTAGTTCCAATCCTCGAAGCTGTTACAGCATTCGCATACTTATAGGCTAAGCCGTAAAGAGTTCCAAAAGAGGTGCCATCATCCGCAATTGTATACTCAACTCCAAGAGACCAGATGTGTGATACTTTAGAACTGTCATATACTCCATACATTCCTGCCTTTCTTGTTGACGTGGAATAGGGTCTAACAGCTCCTATAGTTGAAGATACATACAGTTTATTATTCCAATATGTATCTCCTGTTACTGATAGAGTAGAAGCTAAAGTCATTGCCCCAACAAAGTATCCAGCTCCATTCACATATAGTTTGGTAGAAACTTCTCCATTATACCCAATACTTACATTCCCACCTAAAGGTTGTAAAGAGAGATCATAAACATTTGTCAACGCGTCCCATCTTTGAGTTTGAATAATAGTTCTTCCATTACTAAGACTTGCCAGTCCTAAACCATATAAGGCTTGACCTATTCTTAAGCTATATCCTGTTGCACTACCTAAAGTTGGAGATGTTGATACATTAATCCCTATTCTGGAGCCTACTACAGAAACAGTAAGCGTGTTATTTATTGTTGTAGCTCCTGCAACTGTTAGAGTAGAGGAAAGAGTTGTTGCTCCTGCTACTGATAGCGTTCCTGATATTGCACCTCCTAAAGTAGTAAGATTAGGATAACATGTAGTCTCTAATGCCCAAGTAACACTACTGGGTTTAACTGAAGATATAATTTCCCATCCCTTACTCCAATCTGTAGCATTATATCCCCCTGTTACATCTAAAATAGATACTCCTGCATAATGAGAGGCACCTCCAATCCACACTACAGCTTTACCAAGTGCTGATCTTCCCATAGCTACAGGTATTGAAGTAGAAGAAGCTATTATAATTGCCTTAGGTGAGTGCCATTGATTTGTAGTTTCAAAGAGATATCCTGAAATTTGTATGTCAGTAGCTTCATACTGTTTATATACTCTAATGGTAAAACATACCATTTTAGCACTATTTGTATTAAAAGGAAGAGTTACAAGTATCCCATCATTTGATAATTCATGGTTTAGAAAACTTCCTACAAAACCTTGATAATTAGTAAAATTTCCTACTCTGGTAGCATATTCAGATTGTAAATTATTTACTAATGTATTACTGATTACTTCAAAAGGAGCAGTACCTTGTGCAACTGTAGATATAAATTTATTTGCTTTTGAATATCCAGTAGCTGTGAAATTAGTATCAATAGATAACCCATCACTTGAAAGACCAAAAGTATTGAGTATATTTAAGTGATTCTGAGTTATTAAATCTAATATAGATTTATTTATATGAGTATGAGCAGTTTCACTTGCACTTGTATCAAGAGTATAGTTTATCCACCTACTTCCATTATAGATAAGAACTTGATTTGTAGTAGGTGTTGTAATAGTTACATCTGTCAAATCTGACAAAGAAGTTGGTAAAGAACCTTCTTCCATAAGATCAGATAAGAAATCTAACTGTGTCTCTGTTAAGTGTTTAGCACCAGTTTCATCTAATATATGAGATTGAAAAGATAATAAAGAAGCTGCATCTGTAATACCATAACCTGCAATAGTAGTAGGGGTCCCTGTAATTTGAGACCAAGCATGAGTATGAGCAGATGGGGCAAAGGAAGTGGGTCTATCTGTTATCTCAGCCCACAAGTGATTATGTGTTGAAGGAGTAAATGTAGTAGGTTTGTTAGTTATTTCACTCCAAGTATGAATATGATTGGAGAAACTGAAAGTCAATTCTCTATTAAAGGTATATGTATTACCATTTTTTACAACAGAAGTAATAGCATTCCCTGCCCCAACCTCTTGTATTTTAATCAGTGCCGATACTGACTCAGAGAGAGAAATATTCTTCCAAAATTCACCATCAAAGGTAAGTACATCTCCCTCTGTGGAATTTACAAGAAGAACATCTTCTAAATCAGATATGGCACCTACACCTCTACAACTTGAACAAATATCTGCATATTCATATCCAAGATCAATTAAATCTATATCATATTCAAGAAGACAACCTCTTAAATCACATATCTGATATAAATCTTTTATTTGTTCTTCAGTTAATCTATATGCTTCTTTTTCATATAGATACATAGCTGCAAGATATACTGCTGTAATCTTTTTTGCTATTTCTCTATTAGAAGGGGTACCAAAATATAAATGTATATCTACATCTTTATCTAAATCACAGTAAATATATCTATTAAGTAAAATATTAAGAAACTCTAAGTATTTACTGTAACTCTCACAAGAGTCTGTAGTATTTATATTTTCATCTTCATATTTTATAGTACCTGCTTTATAAGTAAGTGTTTCAAGTATTCTTTCAGAGTTAATATTACAAGGAGCACAGTTACTACACCCAGAACATACAAAATCACCAAGAATTTTGTTTATCTTCTTGAGTGTAGCAAACTGCCTATTAAATTCTATTTCTTTATCTTCTTCACCTTGTGTAAGATTGAGAGTATATAATCCATCTTCTGAGAAAGGAAGTACTACTTCTTCTTCAGGAGAGATGTAGCCAGAGGCAATGACTTCTGTATCACCATCACAAGATGTACAGACTTTTTCAAATACTAACTCATAAAATAAATCAGAGACAGTATCTGTGTTAGCAATATGAAGGAAGTTTATTCTTTTTAATACAATATAGTTCATACAGAAATCCTCTCTCAATAATTGACTTTACAAAGATAATTATATTTTTTGTAATTTAGAAAAAATCTATAAAATCATTCCATAAATGTTTAAACCAATAATACCTGTTTCTGGTACTCAGGTAATCTTTATATGAGGAACATTCATAAGCCTCTTGTTCAAAAGATATCCTTTGATAGGCTTTCATCCAGTTTAACTTATTACATATAAGTCTGAAAATGAACTCAGTAACATACAAAAGATAGAAAGGTATATAAAGTAATTCCTTCATCTGTGCAGTATGAATAGCTTCATGTACAAGTGTTTTATTACTTAATTCTACTTTATGGAAAAGTATTCCAAATAGATTTATAGCTACAAAATTTCCTGGTGGAAAATTCTTTGTTTTTATTGTTTTCATATTCTACTTATATCCATATGGTTTTTTGTTAATACTTCTTTAATAGGTCCAAGACCAATTTTAAAAGGGATTGTATATAGATTGGCTTCTGTTTTAGCATAAGTTTCTCTAAGTTTCCTAATACCAGTAGTTTTACTTACTTCATCCTCTTTTGCATAATATTTTTGATCTTCAACAAGTTCTTCAAACATAGCATTGAGATACTTTAATGCAAATGAATTTTTCTTAGGAGAATACATTATAGAGTTATCTATAAATCCTTCTATACTTTTAAGTGTACCTACATGAAAGGTTTCATTCTTTATATAATCAGTAATAGCAGCTACACACTCATGATCAAAATCAACATATAAGCCACCTTCTACATATAATATCATAACTCTTAAAGTATGGAGCCTTTGTTCCTCATACTTAAATGCTTTCCATTCATCAAAGAAATCAGGGAAGTTTTCCTTTATAAAGGCTTCAACCTCTTCTCTGGAGTTCCAAAGTCTATAAATCCAATCAGGATTATATATTTCCCAAGAAACACTATAATTAAACTCAGGGAGTTTATCTAACCATATTTGATGTATAATTTTTTTCATATCCTATTAAGATCTTAAATCTAACGTAAAAGTATATTCATTAAAATATGGAACCGCAAGGTACCTATCTACTTTTGCAGCTGATGCTGTAAGATAATCCTCAGCATTTGCATCAAATGAAAAAACAATTTCTACAGAAGATAGATTAGGACCTAAAAAATGGTGTCCTACTGTTGGTGGATTATCTTGTAGAAAATAAAAAGAATATTTTTTGGAAGTACTATATATAGAAAAAGCAAAATAGCCAATATACCATAAATTTTTAGGTAAAGTTATAGTTTGTTTATTATTAGAATGAAAACCCATAGTATTATTACCTACCATTTCAAGTGTAGAAGGGAATTGAACATTTTTAAACATACTGGTTAAAAAACATCATTTCCAATATATTTTAAACCTTCATTAAGATCTAAGCTATTAATCATCGTACAAGCTACAAAAGCTGCAGTACCTATTTCAACTACAGTAGATGGAAGAATAATTTTACCTAATCTATAATTATATTCATCTTGATAAACACCTAATTTCTCAATGCCTTCAGGAAATTTTATAACTTGTGCAGAATAGTCCCAATCTGAAGTTATACCATCTCTAATTCCAAAAATAAGTCCATCTTTCATACGACCTGGTATATATTCATACTCATCAGTATAAATCATATTAGTATCATCTAATCCAAAGTATATTTTTTCAGTACTATAATATGGAATATAGTATCCTCTGGTATCAGCAGCATCTGAGATAATAGGAACTCCATCACAGATACAATCTACTATAAGATTATCATATTTAACTTTTAAATCTGCTAAATCAACTCCATGATTTAAGAGACAAGATTTTATATTATTACCATATAGTGCCAGCATCTCTGAATCAGTAAAACCATATATATCTTGTTCATATATATACATCATACCATGTACAACAGCTAATCCTTTATAATTAGCTTCTATACGTTCTCCAAATAGTTTATTTTGACTGACTTTATAAATAATACCTGTCTTTCTATTATTTAATTCAATGTTTAAAAGAGTAGTAAATTTTTCATAAGCTCCACATATATCTTTATCAGAAGAATCTATATTCTCCTTCTTCCTAAGATTACCAAGTTTTAAAAGAAGTCTTTCTAACACTACTATTTTTAAAATTTGCTTATTAACAAGAGGACTATTCTTGTTAGGGCAAAGAAGACTTAAAATATCTTTATTAAGTCTCTGCATAACACTATACATTGGATATTCCATATATTATATTTTAATTAAATGACAATTTGTATTCTATCTTTATAAGTGGCAAGTTTTAGGTATGCTTCCTGTTGTACCTCTTCTTTATCTTCTATATTTTGAAGGTAAATTTTTATACTAATACTGGATAATCTATTAGCGACATCACTACTAAAAAAGTATATAAAATCCCTACATTCTGGTAAAAAAGTTCCATCTAAGCGTCTTTGAGCATTAAATATAAAAGTATATGAAGTAGTCTCAGGAATTATCTGAAACCCTGCTTCACCAATACTTATCAAATCTTTTGGTATTGTTATTGCTGGAAATTTAGGGCTATCCCAATTAGAAGCATACAATCTACAAATACTTTTACCTATTACTTTTAAAGAAGTAGGAAAAATTATGTCAGAGAAAGTACAATTAGTAAAAGCATAATCTTCTATTTCTTCCAAACCTTCATTAAGATATACATTACTTAATCCAAATGCTTCTCCAAAAGCAAAATATACAATTTTTTTTACAGTAGATGGTAAAATAATTGTTTTTAATGTAACATTACCAAAAAACATATCTGATGGTACTATAAATCCAGGATATACTCCTATCTTAGTAATACCTTCTGGAAATTTAATTTCTTTTGCATTAAAATTCCAATTAACATAATCTTTTAATTCTTCTCTGGTAGTAGGACTATTAAAAATATAGTGATGTTCATCATCCCATAATAATCCAAAAATTACTTCTCCATCTTTTTCCCAAATAAGATTAGTATCTTTTAAACCAAAAGGTATTCTTTCTGTACTACCCTCAAGTATATAGTATCCATCTTGAATATATTCAGATTCTCCTGTACAAGAACATCCAACTTCAAGACTCTTATATCTATTCTTCAATCCATCTAAATTAACTCCATGTTTTTGAAGACACTTCTTAATACTACATCCATATAAGTCTAACATTTCTTTATCAGTAAAACCATATATATCTTGTTCATATATATAAGTAGCTCCATGTATTACAGCTAAGCCATTGAGATTAGCTTCCACACACTTACCAAGAAATTTACTTTGATAGAACTTATGGGAGATACCTGTCCTTTTTTCATCCAACATACTATTTACAAGTGTAGTAAATCTCTCATAGCTTTCACATATACCTTCAATAGATTTTATTTTTTCACTTGTTCTCAAATTTCCAAGTTTAAAAATAAGACCTTCAAGTACTATGTTTTTCAATTCCTGTTTATTATAACAAGGAGAACATGCACTACATTTATCTGGACAAAGAAGATTGAGAATATCTCCATTAATCTTCTTCATTAATTCATACATTGGATAGTCCATAACCTTTAAAGATAGTAAAAAGGGGAGATTAACTCCCCCTTAAAAATTAATATTCTTTACCAGGAAATACAGATTTTAGCATAGTCTCAAAATTACTTGCGCTATTACTTGCACCAAGTATATTTTCAAAAGCTACAATAGTTGTAAGAGGACTATTATATTCTCCCCAACCTGCTTTTGAATCTTGACTATATACAACCATAATCTGGTCATAGTTTTTATCTTTTTTTGCATAGTATTTGAATCCAGGTAGTGCTAACCCATTTACTGTGGAAGCTCTGTAAACACCTGGTTTCCCATTCCATCCATTTGCAAAGTATTCTTTCTGTATAATGTCATAACCTGCCCCTTCTCCAATAACTAAGGGATTAAATTCATCAGGATCTAAGAAACTTTCAGAAGTGAACCCATCAAGAAGAGAAACAACTAAAAATGTTTCTCTTGGTCCATAATATAAAGTATTAATATCCCAAAATTCATTTTTTTCTATTGGTAGAGCTACTATTCTTATTACGCTATCACCCAAAACTTCAGCAGTAAACATTCCTAAATTATCTGCATTTAAAGCATCTACTAATTTATCAGTTATTGTAGGAAGTTGACCTACTATTTCATCTCCAGAATTTACAGTATAAGTTTTTGAGAATTGATTATAACCATTCCTCATAAGAACTTTTTTATTCCTAAATTCTATTTTTATACTGTATTCAGTATTAGCAGTAATTCCAAGAAGATTTATTGTCCTTACATGACCTTGAGATTCTGTATACTCCTTCCTATGAAACCTTTCTACATTTGCACTCTGGATTTCTTGACCAGCAGAGAATTGAACTTCTCCATCACTTTGCTTTACAGCAAAATAAACTTTGTCTTTAGCTGAAGTTACAGTAAGATTGGTTTTGGCATCAAATATACCTACTTCACCAACTGCTAATTGATCAATAGTAAGACCTGCATTAGGATTATACTGATTTGCTACAAGCACTTGAAAAACTCTATTATTCATAATATGTTTCCTATTTAATTAAATGTTAGTTTATCTTTTTTGATATTATAATCAGGGAGACCTATTGCCCCTGAAGCTATTAATACTGCAATATCTACAATCTCTCTATGTGTTGAGTCAGGAAGCTCACAATTTTCTACTCCACTTAGAACAGCCCCTCCAGGTAATCTATAAGATCCACCTTGGAATCCACTTGCATAATGTATATACTTCAGTTTTTTTATGTATGTTAGATAAAGTTTGGTTATAGTGAAATCTTTTGCAAAGAATTGCAATCCTTTAGAATTAAAAACAGCATTTACTACTCTCCATTCAAAAGAACTTTTGTCAAATATACTTGCTTCAAAATCATCATCATGTTGTCTAATCTTAATTTTAAAACTTTTTTTGGTACAATTTCCTTTTGTTATATCAGAATAAGAATCACTATAATACCAATAGTCATCAGGTAAAACAGCAATATTATCTGTTACAACTATAGGGGTACCTTCTATTACTAAAGGTCTTATATCATCAAAAGTTCTCTTCCTTATCTCAAAACCAGATACAGACGTAGGTTCAATAGCTGATTTTGCAAATAGTTCTTGAGCTTCATTCAGAAACAAATCTATTTGTGGGATAAGAATATTCCTATCCTGTTGGCTATCTATTTTATTTAACTTCATTTTGAAGTCATAGTGCATATCTGGTGTTGTCATTATTCATTTACTTGAGCTAAGACTCTAATTTTAAAATCTTGATTTTCAGGTTTCTTCAGATAATTTATTAAATCAAATATATCTTGTCCTATAATATTATCAAAGTACATGATCTTATGACCTACTTTACTAAAGATATTTTTCTGAAGAGCTTCTAAAATAAGAGCATGTAGTGTACTATCTTCTTTATCCATCTTTAAATACCTTAGTACTTCTTCTGGTTTTTGCTCAATTATTTTATCTAACTCAACATCTACAATGTTATCTGATTTACCTTTTAAATTTTTACCTTTAAAGTAACCTCCTGAACTTGAAAGAATTAAAATAAGTTCTATTTTTCTTGCTTTACTTAGTTTGGAAGTTTCTATAATAATCTTATTCTTTATAGCTACTTTGGTAGCTCTTTCTTCTATTTCCTCTACTTCATCAAAAATGAAGTGTGTAGCCTCAGGAAATAAACCTTCTTCATACTCTTTAAAACTGTTAGCTACAAATTTTGATTCCTTACAAATTTTGTATTTTATATAATCAAGTGGGTTATCTTTATCTAAAAACTGTGTCCTATTTTCAAGTTTAATTTCTCCTACTCTGTCATCCCAAAAAGGATGTGGAGTATTTAAATTAAACTGTTTTGATAAATCAGTCTTTAAAAGTTTACCATATTTTTCTTCTTCTTCCAATGTTAAACCTGTACAATAAGTTAGAGTTTCAGGATTTACAAGTGCCCTAATTATTTTAGGTCTTATAAAACTTTCATTTCCCTTTTTACCATGCCACCTTTCTGTTTCTATTGGTTTAATAACAATTTTTGCCATAATATCTTTTTAATATAAAACTCATTTAAAATCAAAGGAAAAACCTTTAGCAGAGAAAACCTCTGCTAAAGATTATATAGTTTATTAGTTACGAGCTAATTTCAATACTCCACACTTGGTAATATCTTCTATGTGTACACCACAAGATTTTTCTACGTGCATTTCATAGTAAGAACCTGAGTGAGCAGCAGTACCACCATTTACTGGACCATAAGGACCATATAAACCATGAATATAAGCAAAAGCAAAACCATCTTTCTTATTAATCAACTTAATATTAGGTTTACCTGCTTCAACTCCAAAGTCAAGGAAATATATCTTTTGAGATTCTACCGGATATCCAGAGATAGGATCAATTTCAAAGTTAATTTCCCTATCATCCAACAAAGGATTATGTACAATTTCCAAAGAACTTCCATTAGCCATATTATATTTTACAAACTGATAACCAGTTTCTAAAGCATTTGTATGATAAGGAGATTGTACCTTATTAGTATATAATTCTACATTTTTAACAAAACCAGATTTATTACTCCAGTCATTAATTGCTCTATGGAACTGTAACATACCATATTCACCAGTATAACCTTTTATATGTCTACTGGAACCAGGTTTAATCCTACCATAGAAAATATCCATAAGATATTCTTCAATGAACTTTGCAGTTAAGATATTGTAAGAAGCTGTATGAGAATCTTCCAGCATTTCATCAATACCAGGTCCAGATCTTACAGGTCTCCCATTAGCACCTATAACAGTATCAGTACTACGAGAATACCAATAATTTCTTTCCTGTTCTTTATACCACTGTTGCCAATATTCAATTTCTGCATACTTAATCCAAGTATCAATCATTTTAATCTTACCATTCTCTACAACAGGAATCTTAACTGCAAGTACTTCAGTAGCTGCATAGTTAGTAATCTTATACTCTTTTCTTAAAAGAGACATCCTATTTTGTAAAGCAATAGGTAAACTAAACTGAGTAGAACCTGACTGTTCAGCAGCTTCTTCATATTTAGAGAAGAGTTTACCCCACATCTGACCTGGTTCCAAGTACTTTGAAGGAAGAAAATCATCTGTCTTACCTGATGCTAATACAGCAGTATATACAAAACCATCTCCATGAGGAACAGGATTATCTTGTACCCTCAACTGGAACTTCTTATTGGAAGTACCTGGATGAATATAATCACCAGGAAGATACCAATTTTCATCCAATTTAATTTTAAGAGGTCTCCCATACTTACCAGGGGTAATATTACCAGCTTCCAAATTCTCCATTACAATAAGAGGGCGAGTATTAGCACCCTTCAATTCCCATTCCCAAGAAGTTGTTCCAATAGTTTCTTCTGTCATAGACTGACCCATAAGGGTAGAAGACAGAGGATTACCAGAGTAATAATTTTTTGCAGTAAAAAGTTGGTTCATAACACCAACTAATTTCTGAGGCTTTGCCAAAAGATTTGCTCCTAAGTGGTTCTGCTCTGTCATATTAGCATTCCACTGCATTTCTTTTGTAACAAGCTTACTTCCTAATGTTGCCATATTTTATTATCCTATAATTAAAAGTAATCTGCTAAACGTTTTTGTTGTGAGCTATTTTTATCTTTATCTTTTGTCCTATACAAGTTATCTTTTATTTCCCTTGTTTTCTTAGTGATAACATCTTTCTTTAAAGAAGAAAGATCAAATTTATCCCTAACAAGTTTTGCAAGAACAACTAATTTCTCTTTATCTTTCAAAGCCTCAAACAAGTCTCTGTAAAAAGGACTTACCTCTCTTCCATCTTGAAGCCTTATTGAGGTAGAACTTATGTAAGAGGGGATATCTTGTATATCCTTTTTGGCAAAGGGAAGACCTTTCACATCTTCTTTATCTTTTAGATACTCAGTAAGTTCATTCTTAAACTTAATCTGATTTTCCCTTGCAACTTTTTTTGCAGCTTGTTGCTCCTTCTCTACTTCATCAAGATATTCCTGCCTTTGGTCATTCCATCTTTTAAGCATCTTTTCTGAGAACTTTTGTAATTTGCCAGAATCTTTAAGATATTCTATCTGAGATTCAATATCTTCACTGTCATAACCATCTTCTGTAAGCATAGTTTGTACTATAAGTTCCTGATTAGATTCTTTTTTTAAATCCATATCAGGAGTAATACCATTAGACATTGAGTTAAGATTCTGCATTATATCTTCAAAAGACCCACCATTAGAAACAAATTTGATAATATTCTTTACCTCTTTAGGTAAATCTTGAATACTTTCTTCAAATCTTTTCTGAATAGTTTCCTCAATTTTATCATCAAGGAAGTCTTCATCTACATTCTCAGGTATCTCTTCATCATCTTCAAAGAACACTGTC
Source organism: Dermolepida albohirtum (assembly GCA_031893035.1). Lineage (NCBI taxonomy): Eukaryota > Metazoa > Arthropoda > Insecta > Coleoptera > Scarabaeidae > Dermolepida > Dermolepida albohirtum. The sequence goes on along the minus strand of JAVIWB010006212.1, from coordinate 9,650 downwards.
CCTTTATCTTTAAGGGTTGTTATAAAGTTTCTATAATTAAAACTTTCGGGATCATCATCTTTTTCTTCTTCTTTTTTAATCTCTTCTTTAAAGAAAACCTCTTCTTCCTTTTTCTTTTCTTCTCCCTCAGTTTTCTTTTCTTCCTTTTCTTCTTTTTTTTCTTCCTCTTTCTTTTTAGGAATTAAGTCCTCTCCACTCAAATCAATAGCTTCTCCAAAGAAGTCTGCATCACCATCCCATTGAAAACCTTCTAATTCATTTTCTGTCGTCATAACTTTACAAATTTAAGAATAAAAATTAATAATATTAAAGAGTAAAAATTAAGTTATATATAATAGCTAAAATAAAAATCTGGCTATTTAAGAAACTTTTTGTTTCTGAGATAGCTTTTTTCTTTCTATATCTGATTTATCAGCATCTACAACTTTTTGATGTTCAAACTTTTCTCTTTCAAGAGCAGCTTTCTTCTGTTTAATATCAGCATCAAGTCCTTGTTTTGCTATTTCTAAAAAGTCATTTACATTATCACTATCAGTATCAGTAGTAGGATTAAAAGACATACCAAGAAGTGCTGTCTTCTGTATCTCTGTTTTTCTTCTCTCTTCTTCTTTGATAATAACAAGTTCTTTTTCATGTTGCCATTTAGCTCTATCATGTTCCTGTTTAGCAAGTTCAACTCTTTCAAGAGTTTCATTTTGCTGTTGTTGCATAGCTTGAGCTTCTTCCTGTAATTCTTTAGAGGATTTTCTAAGAATATCTTCAGAAACAGCAATACTATCCTGTTTAAGTACTGCTATAAGGTCTGCAATCTTAGCTTGATTATTTTGTACAGCAGCTTGAGCTAAAATAGTAATCTGATCTTTTATTTCCTGTGTCTTAGTACCATCATCAATAAATAATCCCATAGTAGAATTTTCTAATAGTTCAGTATCTATTGTGAGCATTTGTATTGACATATCATCAAGTACATAAGATAATTTCTTTTGACCAGCACCTGAATAGCAAACTTTTGCAGTTTCTAAAAGAGCTTCTAATACATTCCTTTTTACAATATTATGAAAAGAAAAGAAAGTCTCTAATATATAACTATTCTGTACAAGATTCTGTTTAGTATTAGTAACAGCTTCTCTTGGTTGTATTTGACCTTCAGTTTGCCTACTAATACCCATAGCTTCTCCACATTCAAATTTAATCCAGTCTGCCAAATCTTTATACTTTGCAATATCAGATGTCATAGATAAGTCAACTACCTTAGCTATCATATTTACATCACTATACTGTGAACCTTCTTCAGTAGGATCTACCCATCCAAAAGGAGTAGCTTCAAAGAAATATTGAAATTCCTGTATATCTATTTTTGAACTTTTAGGAATAGCATTGATATTCATTAATACTTTCTTACCTTTATCAGAAGCCATCATAAGCTCCATCCTATACATTACTATATTAAGATAGTACTGCCATACTTTACCTCTATCCATAAGTGAAGTAGGTAATGAGTTTGTTTTATCATAGATAGCTCCATAGTAAGGTAGTTTACTTTTATAAAGATTATCTAAGTCTTTAAACTGACCAGGAACAGGTCTCATTCTTTTATATAGATCATTACCTATTTTATATCCTTCATATACTTCAGGTATCCATTCAGAGGTAAGATACATATCTCCAAAATCAGGGTTCATCTTATAGGTTTCATCTACAATAGTTTCTCTGATATCTCCATTCATATCTTGATAAGTGAGAAATTTTATTTCCCTAAGACTTTTCCAAGTGGCATGAAATACTCTAATAGTCTCTAAATCATATTCTTCATCATCTATGTTTCTATCAAATGTAAACATAACACCACTTTCTTGATCTGCATGTACCTTATATTTCTGATAGATATCATCTATCTCTTTCTCAGTTAACTCATCAGAAAAGAAAGCAACTGTTTCTGAAGGAGACCATCTATATTCATAAGTAGCCCATTCTCCATCTTCTATAAAATCATTATCAGGTGATATAGCATAGTCTAACCTTAATGGGTTACATACTTTAAAATCAGGTTCACCATTAACTTCACCTACCCAGTAACACTCTTTTGCAGATAAGGCAGCATGTTTACAGCCAAAGGAAAACTTATCTTTAGCCTTTGTAGATTGTATAAGGTATTGAAGAAGTTGAGAGTTTAATGCTTCAGCAGGATCTTGGTGTTCCCTTTCCATGTATAATTTAACTTCTTCAGGAGTAAGTTGTTTAAGTTCCTGTTCTGTATCTCTTGCTATCTGTTGTATCTGTTCTTGTGTTAACTCTTGACCCTCAGTCTCTTGCATCTTTCTTACAGTAAGGTCAGTCTGTATAGGAGTCATTATACCACTTACTACATAGTCTTTTAACCTACCAAATTCTTCTTGTTCCCTTCTTGTAGTAGCTTCATCATTTACTGCAAAAACTCTATAAGAGAATCCTCTTCTTTGGTCCATCCCTATAATAGCTTTTATTTTATTAGAGAGTATGTCCCTGTTTATTAGCTTTGCTGGGAGTTCTCCTTGCTCAGCTCCAAAAGGTTTGCATACATATTGAAAGTCATCAGGATTTAATATATTATTAAATAGTTCATAATTTACTTTCATTCTATGGTATTCAGAGATACCTCCAAAGCCCCTTGTAGATTTATTGGAGTAGGTATCAAGTTCTTGTATTCTATCTCTATACCATTGCTTATCATTGGCTTCCTTTTGTACTCTTGATTTTCTTTGATCATTCATATATTATATACTCCGCTCTTAGTGTACATTTTTTTTCTCATATTTAGTAGTATTTTTGCACTATCATTTATTTTATCAGGATCATTATCATATTCTTTTCCTAATACCTCTTCTTGTACCTGTATCATACACATTATAAGTGCTGAAATCCAGTCAAAATTACCATCTTTACTATAGTTAAGTAGTTCCTCTACTCCTCTCAAAGAATACATTCTACTTAAATTCTGAACAGGATTTCCATATTCATCAAAGTCTTCAATCTGTGTTATAAGATCTTTAATATATCTCTCTCCTGCATCCTTTAATTGTGTTGTCATGTGACAACCATATACTCTTGCTACCTTTGAGTTTCTTATATTTTTAGATATAACAGTATCTGGCTGAGGAGCTAACAAATGTAATAATTTTCTTCTTGTAAAATAGGTTTTTACATCAGGAACTTCATTTTCATACATTATTTGTGTATTATAAAGTATTGCAAAGAGTTCTGCAATAAGATGATTATCATTAGGATCATCCTTTCTTCCTATGTACTCAGCTACTATACAATTCTTAGTAGCACTACCTTGAAGTACTCCTTTAAATACTACTATTGCAGCTAAAGAAGTACCTTTATCTTGTCTTACAGGATCATACCCTATCTTATATAAACCTCTTGGTGCATTAGGTACTGGGTACTCATATATAACAGGAGCACCTTCAAGAGATACTCCAGTATATTCATAAGTATGTATAGGTTCTAATTTATTTCTTAAATCAGGTTCAGCTACAACTTTATTTGTTTCAGAGTCTCTGTATAATATTACAGCTTGACCTTTAAGATGATGAAGATCTTTTGCTATAATTTGATTCCGTCTTGCTTCTAATTCTTTCTTAGGAAATATATTTATAGATGTAAAAGCAAATGCTTCTGATGGTGTAAGTGGTTTTTCCTGTGCCCTCTTTTGCATATCAGAAGCAGTAGCACCTTTATCCATATAGAACTTTCTTAAATCAAGTACAGATTTCTTAGCACCTTCAGTATCTGAGTTACCTTGTTTATCATAATAACCAGGAAGATTCCAATGTACTGGATGAAAGAAACCACAGGTAGCATTATCACTATTATCTTCAAAGGTATTAATAATGGGAAGTAAATTAAATCTTTCAGGGTGTAAAAACATATCTGCATAATCAGCAGTACCTCTGGCAATATCACCAGAAGTTCCAAAAAGAGTTATCATCCCTGTTTTTACTTCACCATCTTTTACACAGTCCTCAGAAGCATGTATAATATAGACTTATATACAGAGTATTTGAAATACCAAGAAATATAGTATTTCTTGCAATCCTTTTACAAGATCGTAAGATACATTACAGAAAGTTATAGCACCATCCTTGTTTATATATCCTCAGCCCTTTATCCTTACCTCTGGCAGCATCAGATATCAGAATTACTTTTTATTAGAAGTACAATTAAGAGATAGGAGTTTAAGTTCTTCATAAACAGGATTTACTCTATTCGCAAACTTTGAAATTCCATAGTGGATTTTATACTTTTCTCTTGCTTCAGTAGTACAATTAAATAGAAATTGCTTATTAGCTTCATACTCTGATCCTATTACATAAGTTCCTTTTGGATAAAAATCTTTTAATTCTAAAAGACACCTATTAAATATCTCATTATCAATACCTGATATCTTAGTATTAATAAAGTCTATATAAGTCTGACACATAGTAAATGTACCTTTAGGATAAAGAAATTTAAAAGTTCTTCTTATTTTCATAACCACCATATAATAAACTTTCCAAAGATGTTAACCTATCAGGTTTCTACCATAAAAAGAGTAATTACATCTAACACCTACAGAGGAATTTTTATAAGAGTAACCCTTCCTTCTTGATTTACTAACTATCAGATTATGACCACCAAAGAGATTTTGAGGATCTATTGAAGTCATTAATTGAAGACTTTTATATAATAATTCTACTTTCTTTTCAAGAATAGAATCTTTAAAGATATCAGAAGGAGTATCAGCAATAAGTTTATCATATTTAGATATTTCATTTGGAGGTACAAGTAGAGGGATAATACCATTCCTTGCAATATCCCTAACCCAGAAGTAGTCATAATCTCCATCCCAGAAATCAGGAAAATCCTTAATTTTCTTCCCTTTACCCCCTACAATTTCATCAGTCTTTAAAATAGGACAGTAATTTAGATAAAAGTAATGATCACCTGTAATCTTGCAACCAGATACTTCATATCCATTAATAACTCTTCTTAATTCCTCAGACCAAAATTCTTGCCATGCAGGTGATCCCCAAGGGTCAGCACAATAATAACCATACTTTTGAAAGTGTAGTGCTGACTCTTGGAAGACAGAAGTATTTATCCAAATACCATCTTTATTTCTTACTGATATTGTTCTCATCTCTAAAATCTCTTAACTCTCTATAAATATAACCATTCTTCAGACTTTCTTGTGTATTTAATATTATGAGTTCTACATAACTGTTGGAGTAAATGATAACTTTCATACTATAAACTATCTAATACATTAGGATTTGCAAACATAGAAATCTCTTTCTGACCCTTTATCTTAGCTGCATTCTCAAGTTCTTCTTCCATTTTCTTTTTAAGATTTTCAAGAGATAACATAGTTTTATCCAAGTCTTGAATAGCAGAAGTAACATCTTTAGGTTTATAAAGAGGTACCCCTGTTTTAGGATTATACTTATTAAGAATACCAGGTTGATTAAAGAAAGTTCTTAACTGATTAATTACATTTTCAGCTGATAAATATACTGTATAGTTCCTTGAACCTTCAGTCTGAAAAGTATTTATAACTTCAATACCTTCAGTAATAAGATCATCTGGAGACCATAAGGGGTTTCTAATAATCTCTCTTTTTAAAACTTCATTTCTCTTATCTGAACTATAACCTTTATAGGGATTGGTCTTTAGATAAGAAGACATAAATTCTATATAGGTAAATTCCTTTAAAGCAATCTCTTTATGAGGGGATTCATCTCTCTCCCAAATCTCTTTAAAAGGAGAAATAAGTAAAACCTCTGGTGTAGGTTTTACTATATTCCCTTCAACTGTAAATAAATATGCCATATACTATTTCTTTAAAGTTCCTGTAATAAAAATTTTCTCTTTAGTCCTATCTTTAAAAGTAATTTCTATTGACTTTAAGAAAGGTTTATCAGACATAGGAGATATTTTTGGTTTATAAAATACTTCTACCTTCTTTCTTGTAAATCTTACACCAGTACAATTACAGGAAGGATCTACATTATGTATTTCCTTTTCAGAGATTACATTGAAGATAGCTTTATGTTTAATTCCAGTAGAAACTTCTCCTAAATTATAAGTAATAACATCAAAATTTTCCATCAATTCTTTCTTTTAGACTTTTTTACCCTTTTACTTTCCTCTATTAATTTTCTTCTTTCTTCAACCTTATATATTTCCCATTTTTCTTTACTCATTAAAGGGGGATAACAATTACCATTACAAGATTTAGAAGCAAAGAATAGTTGAGGTATATCACATCCACATAGTTTACAAAAACCATGAGAAGTACAGATAGAATCTGCATGTCTAAACCTATGCTCAAACTGTTCTCTTAAATGGAGAGGAAGAAACTTTTTTAATGGTGAGTAGTATATTCTATATCTTATATTACCTTGAAAGAAATAGAATATGTTTTTAATATTAATTTCACTTTTCTTTATCATCTTTCAAAACCCTTTCATAAGTTATTTTCTTTTCATAATATTGTTCATCTGTAAGAAGACCTTTAGCTTTTCTTACTTCAAATCTCTCTAATTCTTGAGTTACTTTTCTTATAGATATAGTAAAAGTACCCAAATACTTAAATCTTATATAGCTTATTGTACAACCCCTAATACCATTTTGAAGATATTTCCAGGGAGAATAACAAGCCTCTTTTATTTCATCTCTTCTATATTTTCTTTTTAAATCAAGATCAGGAAGAGTATCCATAAATTCTCCTATACATTCATCTGCTGTCATATGTCACTTACTATTTTAAATGTATAAATCTGTTCCTTAGGATTTGCCATAAGTACTTCATGTATAGCAAGACATCCATTAGATTTTTCATATATAAAACCTTTTTCTTTTAAAGATTTTATATAGTTACTCATACCACCATCAGATAGTGTGAGACTTTCCATTACAATTTTTCTACAAGTAGTTCCAAATCTATTTTGCTCAGCAGCATCCCCTTTCAATGCCATAAATGCACCTAAAACTTCTACCTCTTTTGGAGTTAGTTTTACAGGTAGCATAGGATTGATAACAGATAAGTGCATTTTGAAGTAGTCCTTATCAGGTACTTTTAATAGCTTTTTTATTGTTGTCATATAAAAAGTTTAAAATTAAACTTAAAGCAAAGATATAAAGTTTTTATATAATAAAAATTATAACTATAATGAATAAAATTTTTTGAAAAAATTTTTTTGGTAGATTTTATAAAATTTTAGTACTATGAAAATTTTTGGTACTATAAAAATTTTTAGTAATATAAAAAATTTATACTATAAAAAAATTTTTAGTAGTAGTGAGTGTGTGGGTCTCCCCATTCAACCCCCCACCCTTTCTTGAGAATGGAAAACAGTCCCCCCTATCTCTATAGGAAACCAGATTTTCTGGCAGAGATAATATATCATAGAGAAAGGGTGGGGTCTCACTCTTGCAATCTCCTGTTGCAAGACAAGATTGTGTACTGTATCTTGCAAGTATCTCATACAGAGTCTCTCTCCAAGTGAAGACCTGTAGTAAAATTGAGAAAGTTTGCAAAATACAATACATAATCAATCCCTCATTAATTAGGGAGAGATGTTGATATTTCTCAGTGCAATCTAAGCAGCACTATAAATAAAGTTCTTAGGCTACTGTCTGGCGAAGGCAGAGGGACATGCAATCTGTCCCAATTTTTTAAACATCTAACGTTAAGAATTATGACATTTCAGGAAATCAAAAATTCTAACGGGGTTAGTGGCTCCGTTAGCTTCTTCCGTGTATTAGACGCGGAAGGGAAACCCACAGCCTTTTACAGGGCTTGGGTTAATGAAAGTAGGGTACAATTTATTGTACCCGAAAGTGTGGCTCCTGTGTTAAAGGAGTCACAATCTCTGTTTACCAGAACAGAGGTTAGACAAAGTGCATCTTCGGGAGAAGAATACACTTCTGTACTAATCTTGCTCCCAAAAGAGGAGCCAGATTTTACAGCATAGCATAAATAACACAAGTGGGGAATTAAAACCCTCACTTGTGTTTGGAATTTATTAGAACCTTCCTGTGTATAGGTCAACAGGATATAAATATGAATACAAAAAGAAACTTGTTTTCTGTTGTTGCGGATACAGATCCCAACAACAGATTGAGTAGACATCCAAGTACGTCTACTCAGAAAGAGGTGTTTTCTGGCACTGAAGAAGAGTGTCAGAAAGAGTTGTCAGTATTGACAGCTTCCCCAGACAGAAATGCTTGGGGAGAGGAATATGATTACTACATCGTAAAGATGTAGTAATTAAGTATACAAAGGCAGAGGTAGCAATACTTCTGTCTTTTATTCTTCAACCATTAAAACCTTGCTGTGTATAGGTTAACAGTATAAGATTATGAATACAAACATAATTGAAGACAGAGGGAGTGACATCTCCTATACTGTCTTCTCTGGTACTCAAGAAGAGTGCCAGAATTGGATGTCTCACAATACTGTGGGACATTATCTGAATTCTGAAATAAGAGTTCATAAAGAACTGTATGTAAATGGGAATAATGACCCATTTACATATTATATGGAATAACAGAAAGCAGGGGTAGAAATACCTCTGCTTTTGTTTTTTTATCCTAAACCTCTATAGATTAGCTATTTAGTGTTACATATTAATCAAACAAATATAGCCTATATATAAGGAACCTAATATAGCTTTATTTTTATACTCCAATCAATCCCTCACTTATTAGGGATAAACATCTAAAGTCTTGGGGTGTGTGGATTAACCCTATAAGTATTATGACTTTCAACGAAATTAAGAAAGCTCTTGGGATAGAAGCTTCCCTCCCATTCAACAGAATTCTAAATGAAGAAGGAAACCCAACTGACTTTTATAGAAGTTGGGTTAATGATAGAAGAATTCAGATTCTGGTACCAATTAGCGTGGTACCAAATCTAAGTTCTTCTAACTCTCTGTTTACCAGAATAGAAGAGAAAATTAGTGCATCTGGAAACAGATACATTCAAGTAATGGTGCTACAATTAAGGGAAGAACCTGACTTTGTAGCATGAATAATAACAGATAAGAGGTAGAAATACCTCTTATCTGGTTAAATTATTTGAAAGTTAACTCGACGAGAGTGAGCTGTACTGAATAATCCTACGAATATTTTATTTTAAGCGATTCTCAGAGGGTTAACTTTATGATAGTAAAATAAAGAAAATAGTAGCAAAATGATATTAAATTATGACATAATGTCATATAGATATGTATGGTGTATTTAATTAAAATTAACTTAAAAAATAAGAATTATGGTAGTCTTTTTAACAATTTTATTAGCGATTTTGGTGATTTTAGTAGCAAGAATCCTTTGGGTTAAGGTGAGTAAGAATTGGAGGAAGCCAGTATTGGTTATATTTCTTATATTCGTATCTTCTATCTTAGTGATAGACAGTATGATATATAGGAAAATATATTCTTCAAAGAAGACTCTTACACTTGAGGAAAGTGTAAATTGGATGCTGGAATTTCAGGATAGACAGACTAAAGAACTCATAGAAATCTCAAGAGTTCTTAGGGAAGGTCTTGGAGTTCAGGAGGTTATAGCTGAGACTGAGGATTAGGTATTATGCTTAAGAATGACAGCTATTGTGTTGTAAAAGT